>JABASD010004341.1:0-15888 GCA_019776165.1 Pogonognathellus flavescens
ACTTAAACACTTTTATACATGTAACTTATTGCTATTTAATACTAATACTAAATATGCATCACAAATAAAAGAGGTATCGTTTTGTTGTCCTTTCTACAGCTTCTTCACTATAAGTAGAATAGAAGAATTATATTTTCCTTTGTCATGAAGCAGGAAAACAATTCTCTAGAATATATTAACCTCCTTGTTTATTGTTATTTTCTGTTTTCCATTTCTGTGTAATTTTCCTGTTTGCTATTTTAAAAAAAAGTAGTTCTTCTATTTATAGTGTAGAAGCTGCAGAAAAGCCAACAAAATTATTCATCGTTTGTTTGTGATGCATAATTAGTAATAAATATTAAATATTAATATTATAGCAATGCTATAAATAGATACATATTTAAGTTTTACAATATTTTTAATAATATTTTTCCGGCTATCCCTCCACTTTAACTTTAATAGTTCAGAGTTATGTATTTCCGTTGTAACTGAAATTATTTGTTAATGGAATAAAACTACTGCAACCGTCTGCCTCATAAATGGAGGCACTCGTTTACAATCAATAATTATGGACGGACGCTTATAGAAAAGTTTTGTCCGTATGTCTGCCTATCAAATATAGCGATATCTTTGCAACGAATTTATTAAATTCGTTCAAGCTTTGTCAGTTGAGAATTACAATATACGAATTATGCTTTGACATCAACAGTGGCACTGTAAGTTAAAAACAGTAAACATTTGCTCGGTGCTGTGGTATCTAACGGTCTTAATCATGTACAGCTGATGATTCCAAACAATAGTGTAGATATAATGCCAAATTGGGGATTCAGGGCCGGCCATTGGCACGTGCGGACTTGCGACCGCACAAGGCGGTCAGGGGGTAGCAAATTTTTAAAATTTACACAATATATTTTCGGAAATTTATGAATTTTGGCTAGGAGAAAAAGCTTATAATAATTTTAGAAACAAAAGATGTTAGGTTGTAACAGTTGTAAGTTCTTTGTGACGAGTGACGACTCCCAATTTCACTGTGGTGTGAAGTAACTAATCAATTTAGTCTATACCTAAAAACACGAAACAAATTAGTATATGAATTCCTTTAACAAATTTGGAATTTTTAGGGCGAAAATCAATTGATTTTACTTTCCGCAGTTGATTTCTGATTCTTTGGATGATTCAAGTACATAATAGTAATAACTATTTTAAATACGGCAGGAAATTTAAAATAGTCAATTTTTTATCAATCATTAAAACCTTCAAATGTTTATGCCAACATAGCTGTGCAATTGATATTTTTGATGATAACCATGAAACAAAACAATAAACAAACCAAACTCTTTTATTTATAATTTTTGTTATCAAAAAATTATATTTTTTAAATATTTGGGGGGCCCCTGGTTAATACGACCTTTACTCGATGATTTGACTGCTTAGGCGTATTAACGGACCTGTATAAGCAAACATTATTTTACTGGAATATATTTTATCCTCACTAACTTCCTGATGGGTTACATTTGTATATAATACGACACTGTACTGAACATAAAATCAAAAACCCATGGTTTGGGTTTATGGGGGGTTTGGTAAGTGTTTTTTAGTAGGAAAGTTAAAAAATCAGTGCAAGTGGATTCAGGGTATTTCAAACTGCGCATAAATATCGTTGATACATGATTTATGTAATTGAGCATACCATTTTTGTCATTTAGTGAGAACAATAAACATAAATCCCATTAAATAATATGTAATTCAATATTACAATAACAATGTTTTGAGTATACAGTGAGACGGTTGTGGTCTTGGGAGTTATTGCTATTTCGGGTCCGTATAAAACCCATTCCATTACACAAAAAATAAACAAAAAACCCATGTGGGGATGTTTGGCAGCACATGAGTGTGGTTTTTTTTTAAACACAATGAATGTGGATATTTTAAAACCCATGTGTATGGACTTTTTTAAACGCATGAATGTGGATATTTTATGATACATGGATGTGGTTTTTTAAATTGCATGGGTGTGGGTTTTTAATCCCAAGGTTGTTTGTTATTTCGCAATCCTTGGATCTTGGTTTTCAAAAAAACATCACGGATATTTCCTCTTGGAACTGAAGTACATGTTTATCTATTCAACTTTAAATAAGTTCAGCAACCAAATTATATGACAAACGGATTTTTCACCTACTGACCTACTTATCTTAGTGTCTGGTGATTCTCACCAAACTGTGCAACATAAAAAAACCATAAAAATTCGCAGAACAAGAAAATGTCACTATGACCATTTCCTAGCTTAATGGACAAACTATCTTTATAGTTGCAAGTGTTATTATACATAATATCAAAACTCTCTGAAGTACTAGCACTATACCACTGATTAAGAATAAATAGTAAAGTATTAATGTGAGCAACTTCATAAATGCATTTTCTTTGGTTCTGGTATCACTGTAGTAGGAAAATGGTATTTCGTAATTTAAATACAGGGGTGCTGCATTTATCAATTTTCGTTTGCGTACTCTTTGCTCAATTGAGTACATCAAAATGTGAGACACCAGACTATTCAAATGTTACAGTGTGTTCCACAAAATACGAAACATTGCATCAAATTCAAGATTTTCGTTTCAACTGTTCGGTTATTAACAGATCGTCCAGAGGAAATTCTTTTTATGCAAAAATATTGATAACCGATTTTTGTCTGTAGAAATAGATAAATTTCATGGATTTACGTCATTCATTTGCAGTTCTAATTACCCTATCACGGTCAACGTTAAATTTGAGGATGGAGAGGTTATGCAAGATTATTTAAATATGACTTGGCGACGACAAATTGTTGATCTAACTGATACTGCAACTTATACGTATCACCTTAAAATATTTATTCCGATGGGTTCAATGAATTATGGTGATGCTGTTTGGTACACAATTTTAAGTTTGCAATATCCGTCCGAAACTGTCGACATTCTTTTGTCTTCTGATCGTAAGAAAATATTTCTCACATTCAATTTGCCCTTATAATATCATTTAAAACATAAAACGAAGTATTTTTTTCATAATTATGGTTACAGGGTATGCGTTATATGCTGGTAATGTGCATTGGCTGGAGGACAAACGAGAATTGCAGATAGATAATTTGCGATGGACAGAAAAAAGTGACGCGGTAAATATTCCTTGCTTTTCGCTTTCAGAACTAAAATTACTCAAGCATGGAGATAATAGAACACAAATGTTTCTGTACAATATAACATTTGGGATACTTCTCTATGCAAGCGAAAATAAAAGTGATTTGTTAGGAAGTTACAGATGTAGTACCGAAAATAATTATGTCGACTTCAGTATCGTTGCCCCAGCGTTAAGTAAGCCGAAATACATGGTTATAAATGTATTGTAATATTACTTTTATATTCCATTTCAAAATATATAAATGAACTAATTTTGATTGCTCTTTCAAATTAAAAATGAACATTTTGGTAATTATTTACAGAATACTCGTCTTCAAGCCGGTTTTTCTTAAGCGATAGTTATGTCTATGCGCCAAAAATTGCTTTCATGAACAATTTTTCAAGTACTTACAATAGTTCCTATTCCGAATACAAGCCTAAAAGTAATATTTTATATTCTCCCTCCCTGATGTTTGTATCTTTCTGTTCCCTTCTGTTATTGTATTTTTGTATTATCTTGTTTTCTTTGCTCCTCATCGCTCTGCTCGCCATTTCCTTCAGATTTGTCAGCACTATTATTATCAGCGCGACGGCTATAATAATGAGCACTGTCAGCAGTTGTTGAAAATACAGTTTCTCATGGGTCAAGTCTTCTTGCAGGAGTTGTTGCTCCTCCTTTGTTGATTTAAGCATTTCTTGTTTTTGCTGTAGGTTTGTGTACGCATTAATAGTCTGTAACATTAATTGATAATTATATATATCGTTATAACTGTAGTCAAACTTATTCGCGAATTCTGTCCCTGACCCGAACATGTTTTTAATACTTTTGATGAATGTGTCGATCCCATTTAAAGTAAAGGGGATTATGTTGTCCCCCATGCAAAGTGTGCAGAATGAGAAAATTATGTACAACTGACACTGGCTAGGTTTCATTTTGCTGAAATTATTCTGTGAGTAAATGTTCTTCTAGATTTTCGATTAGTACTCTATTTGCAATACTCGTCTCTACACACTGTGCCAATTTCGCTAGTTGTTCTCTACTTTTATTATTAAATAGAATAAGGAATTCAGCTTCTTGAGATTGTGAAGGTAATTTAGTAATCAGATTGTTGATATAATTGTTTCTAAGAACGGGGCATATACATGCCATATGAAATAGCGTATCCTGTTTATTAGTATTGCAAAAACTACATTTACCTTCCTCATTCAGTTTGATCGTCCGTTCTCTGTATCTAAAGAATAAATTCTTCAATCTGATTTTTGCAATCAAGCGTTTCAGTTTGATTGGTATGTCGCTGTTAAGATAGTCTGCGTACTGAGCAATATTTCCGTCATTGTTAAGGTTATTATAGTAATTATTTCTTTGGGAGTTTTGTACTAATTCCATGTCCTACTTATAAAAGTAATTATCAATTATATTGTGTATTTCCTTACGCTCCTCATGGCTACGGATTCCTTTTTGGTTACACCATAAGTTATTTAGGTTCATTTTTTTTTAATTATTTTTAACTTGCGTAACCCAATTGTATTTATCAACATTATTCTCAGCGTTAAGTAATTGTACATAACAAATCTTTGGATATCTTTCATCACTAATGTTTAAAGTTTTTGACCAGTAATTTATTGTTAATTTCCACACATTTGCAGCAAGTGGTAACCTACCGCATTCCAACCTTGTACAGTAGGATGACGTGATATTGTTCAATGTTAGATATCTTTTATAGAAGTATGCTTGGACTTTTTCAATCGTTTGTAGATATTTCAGACTCCAAATTGGAGCACAATATAACAATGTGGATTTTGCAATAGTGTCAAATAATTTGCTGGCTGAAGAAATTTTATTGTTTTTTCCACTTATCATAACTTGCCAGATTCCGCTAATTGTAGCTATAGCTCTACTTTTCATTATTTCTGCCGTTTTCTTAAACGAGATTGAGTCGAAAAATTCAATGCCCAAGTATTTATACTGTTTTACTATCTATATTTGTTTATCGTTGATTTTAAATTGCAGGTTCTTTGGTAATACCCCCCCTCCCTTTTCTGAAAATCATTATCTTAGTTTTTTCTATATTAATATTCAAACCCAATACGCTGAAGTATTTTGATAAAGCATTGATTTTCATTTGCAGTTCTTTCTGGTTTTTTGCTAGTATGACAGTATCATCTGCATACATCAAGATGTGTATGGCAACTTTGTTGTTTATTTTAATACCTTTAAGTCTTTTAAAAGATGCTCTTCAATATCATTTATATATAAATTAAAAAGTAATGGACTGAGAGGGTCTCCTTGTAGCAAACCCTCTGTTATTGGAATTTTATCTGATATTTTGTTGTCGCATAATTTGATTCTTGTATTTGCATTATTATATAATGACTGTAGTATTCTTAAGGTGTTACTGCTTAGGCCTACGCCCTGTAATTTCTTCCATAATTTATTATGATTGATAGAGGGGAAAGCCCTTTGAAAATCAATAAACAATGCGAAAATTTTATTTTTCTTTTTCATTGTATTCCAAGTTGTATTGTACTATTGAGTGTAAAAATATGATCCATGCAGCTTCGTCCCTTTCTAAATCCTGCTTGTGATTCTGCAATCAAGTTAGCGTTTGTTGCCCATTCAGTCAATCTGTTGCATAATATTGTGTTAAAGATTTTGAGGCTTGTATTTACAAGTTATATTGGTCTGTAATTTTGGGGGTCTGATTTGTTCCCTTTTCTGTATATCATAATTGTTTCCGATTCACAACACTCTCCGGGGATTTCCCCAGTTGCTATTATTTGGTTGAAGGATTCAGCTAGTTTAGTTAGAGCTATTTCTGGAAGGTTTTTATACATTTCGTTTGTAATTTTGTCTGGTCCGGGGGTTTTGTCTTTTTTAAGTTTATTAATCACCTTTTCTACCTCCTCTAACGTGATTTCTGCGTCTAATGTTGGGTGCCTTGCGTCCATTGTAATTCACTTTTCCATGCTTCTTTTCGGTTGTATTTTATCATAGAAATCTAACCAATCCTCGTTATAAATTCTATTTGGTACAAAGTTTTTCTTTTTAATTTTTTTTGTATGTGCTCCAGAATTCCCCTACATTGTGTACATTCTCTAACGCTATTCTCTCTTTTTCCTCAAGGGCTTTCCTCTTATTTTTTTAGTTCTGTGTACTCTTTGCGTTTGTTTATAAATGCTTCCCTTTCTATTGCATTCCATTGTTTACTTTTGGCCAATTTCAATGCTGTGTCCATTTCCTTTCTACTACTGGCACATTCTTTATCATACCATTTTTGATTCGTGTGTTTTGTGCTGTAACTTTTTAGTATCCCTATATCTTTACCTACTTTCCGGATAACTTCTTCTAACTTAATATGTTCGTAGGGTCTGTTTACATCTAGTTCTTTTTCGATTTTGAGTTTATATTCATTAGCTTTGTTTTTATCCCATTTATATTTTTCTACGTATGCTTCAACATTCTGTGCATGTTCAAGTAATATTTTATAGGGCATATGACCTGATTTATGGATGTGTAATACTCTTGCGCTCTGAGTCATTAATATAAAGTCAGTGTCTGTCCATACTAAGTCTATCGTGGATTTGCCATTTTTATCTATGAACGTGAATTCGGCTGGTTGGTCACCTTCTACTCTGCCATTTAGTGCAAATAGGTTTTGCTCGTTAAGGATAGAAGATAATAATTTACCCCGTTTATTTACTATCGAATCTTGTTTCTGTTAACCCTATAATGTCTGCATCCAAAATTTTTGAGTCACATGCGTCTGAGTCTATGATATTACTCAAACCTCCCACATTCCAGAAGACTATACTACCTATTGAATTACCGCTTAGATTATTATGTTTATGACTAAAATTAGACATATCTTTTATATGGTAAAATGACTCCATGGGCTCGTAATCTCAATTCGCTTGGGCTACTAGGCCTTCATCGTTAACTCGGAATTTTTCAGTTGCTCCATTCAGGTTGGTCGTTAATATTCCTCCTCTGATAATTTTAGTCATTCCCGGGTTGTTTCCTTTCCATGTTTTAGCAGTATCTCTGAGTAATTTATCACTCGCCGCCTCTTTGAGTGTCATCATGACATTTATAAAAGTATTTTTATACTCTGGGAAATTTTGCAGATTCTTTTTACCAGCTAAGATAGCGTGCATATCTCTGTCTCTTATGAGCTTCAGCAATATCGGTCTCGTTTTGTGCAACCTCTTGGCTCCAATTCGTCGAACGTCTACACACTCAAAGTTGTTAATACCCATTTTTTTGCACATTTCGTTCACTTTAGCGTCAGTGGTTGCTCCGTTTTCTTTTGGGTCCTCGTTTATGCCGTGGATAATGAGAGTGTTTCTCATCATTTCTTTCTTGAGAAATTCGTTTTCTCTTTCCAGCAAATTTATTTGCACTTGTAGTTTTTCGACCGTTTCTCCAATTCCATTGGTTTGTTTAAAAATTGTGAGGAGTTTGTCATCAAGCGGGAGTTTTAGGAACTCTTCAGGTGACAATTTTCCAGTTTCCATGGCAACCGGCTGCGAGCTGGCTGGATTATTTCCTTTCGGTGGCGCGTAAATTAACTTGTGTGCAGATGGGATGGAGTTTCGCTGTCGTTGGTTGCGTGGCTGTGTACTCAAGTACATTGTGCGTTGTGTTTATAAGATGCTCTTGTCTGAGCGTAGATGTGCACTGGTCGACGTCTAGATTGAGAATCCACCGAGGAACATTAAGTGAGACCAGATGGACAGTCCTAGAGGAAAACAATTACAGACATATATTACCAAAATTAGCCGTCCTAGAGGGCTCAAATTGTTAGACCTAGAGGATCCGAATTAAGTACTAGAGAACCCAAATTAACAATCCTAGATAACCCAAATTAACAGTACTTGAGGATCCTTATTAACACTGGAAGATCCAAAATAACATTATAGGATCTGCATTGACATTATATGATACAAATTGATACTAGACGAACCGAAATGACACAAAAGGATCCTGATTGTTACTAGCACTATAGGATCCAAATTGATACTAGAGGATGCAAATTAACACTAGAGGATGCAAATTAACATAAGAGGATGCAAATTAACACTAGAGGATCCAAATTGATACCAGATGATCCGAATTGACACAAATAGACCCTAATTGATACTAGAGGATACAAATTAACACTCCAAGAGATACCGTATAGACACTCATAGAAAACCCATTTTGACTGCCCCATAAAGAACCCAAATTGGCACTACTAGAGGATTCCAATTAACAGTGCTGGAGGAATCAAATTGACTTTATGGCGTCCAAATTGACACTATGGCGTCCGAATTGACACTATGGCGTCCAAATTGACACTATGGCTTCCAAATTGACACTATGGCGTCCAAATTGACCCTGTAGTAACCAAATTGACAATATATGATTCAAATTCATATTACGATTATTAAATTTCATTTGATATTTTAGTCCAATATATTCTGTAGTTTCAAAGGCCGTTTTTATTGGCTTGAAGAAAAAAATTGTATTTTTTAGAATCAATTCAATGCACTGTATAGGAAATTCCTCGTAGGGCATTTATTGATTCATTTCATTAGATTTCACAGAAATTATTTCATCACCATTTCCAAAAATTATTTCATTAATCATTACACTTTCCCACAAATTATTATTTCCTATTTTCCCAAACATCATTATAAAATTATTTCATACCATCATGTCGCAAAATTCGCTTCAAAAATATTTCATCTCCCTTTCACAAAAATCACTTCAAAAGTATTTCAACTCCTTTTCACAAGAATCACTTCGAAGTTATTTCCTGTGATGCCTCGGCGTATTCTTTTCACAGGAGGAAGATTTCTTCCAATTCTTTTCCTTGGAGTAGAGTGCCTAGAATAGAGGCCACGTTGCCCCTCTGCACTGCCAGGTTAATCCTCTGCATCAAAAAAGCCGCTGGCGGTGGGTCTGCAGCTGAAATTTTTTGTCCGATTGTTTTTATGAGCCGGAGGCCCTCTTTTCCCCATACTCCGCTAGTCTCGATCGCAATTGGAATGAAGAGAAAGCGGTCTTACTTAGGAAGGCGTATTTCCTCTTCTTCCGCCCTTCTGCTGCTGTGGCTGCGGCCCCCGCCAGAATGGAAGTGTCCCGAATGTAGGAGAAAGCGAAGGTGTCTGAGCAGGTGGAATCCCACACCAGAGATTTACCTCGGGCCCAGGGAATCAGAGTCGACCGGACGGGTTCGTTTACCGTCTTGTCTGGAGCACCCTGGTGGTTCCTTGAGGACAGGAACTCCAGCGGACGTCAGGGCCCTGCCTATTATGTCGTTCACGGCGGAATGGCGGGCCGATCTTCCACTGCTTCGCTTGCAGGCGAGCCCATGGTAGGCACGCTCCGTCACTTCAGCCCCACAGGGGCACTTATGCGATTGACATATGTTGCATCCAAGACAGAGGGCGCATGATATCTGGAATGCTTCGTCGTGGAGGTGGGTCCCTAGTTGGGGGGATGGTACGGCCCCGAGCCACGACCCAGACCCCGGGTCTACGGAACGGCAGGAAATATAATTTAACGTCAAATAGGAAATTTTCAAAAATAAAATAGTTTTAATGTGCTATAATATTGTATATTAAACGAAGCATCAGGTTCATACATTTTTAGTTTGATTGCAAATATTTAAGTGTCCAAAAAATTGTCCATTGTAACATTTCTACCCTAGTTGCATGGTGGGTACCCATCTAGTGTCAGTGTGCAATGGGAGTAAAAAATATTTAATCTCGCTAAAGTATTTATTGAAATACCTAAATTGATTCAAAATTATGTTCCCTGGTATTCTTAAACTATTGGGGATAAATGATTGTATTTTTTCGGTTAAAGTGTGTATTTAGTCGAAAGCAGTGACAAAGTGCGATTGGTGGGGTACGCAAAACACTACTATATAACAATATTTTTCAAATTTGCGAAATATTATGATAAAAAGTGAATATTGCTGCAGTCTGCAGTAAGAACATAAAACACTTTCAAAAAGGCGTTCTAGAAAGCAACCAGCAAAAGATTAATATCGACGCCAAAATCTGGCTACTGACTGCCACACAGTGGAATGTAAAGCCATAAATATAATTTTTTGAATTGTTCGCCTGAAACGTATTCGTTATCATATTTTTAACAGTATAACCAGATTTTACGTGTTGCATCTCCTCCTAAACCGCAATGAGATAAATAAGCATGTGTGATAACACAATCGAAAGGTAAGCAAATGAGCGTGAAGGAATAAAATACCAAATTCGATTTTGCGACCTGGTAGAAATATTGTTTTTTATCATTAAATACTATTTGCAAATAGCCCGCCACAGGCGGGGCTAGGTTTTAGGCCGAGCTCGGTCTTATGTAATTGTGATGTCTGTCTGTCTGTCTGTGTGTCCGTGTGTGTGGACTACGATAACTTTCGTAAAAGTTGACTTATAATTGTGAAATTTGGAACACGTATTCTTGCGGTAAAATGAGGAATTAAGTTCGTTGATGGGCCAAATCGATTGATAGGGAACTTCGTTTATGGGTCAAAAACGACGAGTTTGGAAACACTGTTGTGTTTCAGACGAAAGAAAAACATTCTACGCGCCTATACAGACTTTATACATTGTTAATATTATCTCTTCACTTAATTCGTGGTAACAAGTAACGCTTTGCTGAAAGTGTTGCTGAACAAAAGCATTTTTTTTATCTCGCTTCTACGGAACGTTGTAATAAATATTGTGCTATGGTTTCTTTTCCCCACCCGGGTCACACGAATTAGAATATTGCGTATATTTTCCTTCGATTTTAATCAATAATGTCGATTAATGGGCAATCGCAAAATAAAAGTGAAAGTGGTTTTAAAAATAATTATCTTTTCGTCGGTCGAATACAAGTTTACTGCTTCTACATGCTCTCATTTAAAAATCAGCTGAGATTTAGGTGATTTTTGTTAATTGTTTATTGTTAATTTTAGTATATTCGGATAAAATCCACTTTTTTGAACGTCAAGGCAGTCTGCCAAAACTAACTTTGAGGGACATTTTAATTTAAATTGTGTGTGTTATTTATTAATCGCAATTGATTCTAAAAATATACATCTCTTTGGTAGTACTTATACACAGTTCATATATGACACTTTCACTGTTTACTTACAATAATCGCTTTAAAATACGCTTCTTCTGTATAACAAAAATTACCTCGCTCGGTGGTCTTTTAACCTGTGCATGGTCTTGATTCATGCGCAGCCTGATGAAAGACGACCGAGCGAGGTCCCATAGGACTGTTTAGGTGTAGTTTTAGGTCTTACCGCTTCAGGTAAGCCTTATGGGACCGAAAACCGAACTTATTTCACGATACCGTTTCCTACGCTTCTAGTATATATCGATTTAAATAACTGCATTTTATGAGCACTATTTTTTAATTCGTGGCACTGACGTTGTATAAGTTTTTATATGTTTAAGAAACTAGCCTAATTTCCCTCAAATTAACCTTATTTTTAACAAACTACCCTAATTTTTCTCAAACTACTCGAGTGTTTTTTAACTTAGCGCGGGCAAAGGTGATCCTTTTTTTCAAAGTTAAAATGTAAAGCTTCGTAAAAGTGCGAAAACGCACAGATCTTGAACCCGCAAATATCTCGTAACAAAGTTTGACTCATGAAGTTCTGATATGTGAAACACTATTTCACATAACTACTACCTCCTACATATTTCAGAATTTTGAAAATTAAAAATAAAGTATCACATTTAGCCGCCGAATTCGGGCAAATGTGATACTTCAGAGGGCAAACGTGATACATTGTAAAAATAACAAATGAATTTTTTTTGATGAGCAGATTATCATGTGAGTTTTATAGCCCTTGAAATTCTACACTTACTTCATGTATATTTTATGCATGTTCTTGTATCTAAAATGAAAATCTTATGATACAGAGAATAAATTATATTTAGAAAGTAGCGAATAATACCACTACCGCGAGTCCTAATTAGGAAGATGTTCAAGGGCCATTCCCTTAAGATAGTAAAAGATTTCGAACGCTGGTATGTAGCAGATGTTTTAGAACTAAAAATAAATCTGTGGTGAGGTGATTTAAACCTGCTTCACGTAACTAACATGAAATGACGCAAGTGGTAAACTATAGAAAATTTTATTGACCAAAATTGTCGCGTTTAACTATCAAAATCGTGCCAAAATACTTTGAAATGTGTCCTTGATAAGCATATTTGATGAATTTGGCAATTGGAACTCCACCTGGTACCTATTGTTCATTTATATTGCAGCAGATCAGAACGGTTGTCTCGTACCTGGAATCGCTGCTATCAACCCATTTGAAACGCTCCTTCTTTGACTTAGTTTTTATGAATAGTGACTAAAATCATTGTTTTCACTATATAATGGCAAATACCTCTTTACGTAAGATATTTTGCATTATTTTCACTCTTTCAGAGCGGTATTACAATGATTGTGCATAGAGGATCACATTTGCCCGCCAGTGCCAAAATGGGCAACAAAATTATAATTATTAAATCAATGGTTGAACTTCATTTGGCGAAATAATTTTGAGACATAGAAACAATCTATGATGTATAAAGATCATTTTAGTGAAATTTTCACTTTATTTCAACTAATAGGAAAAAAATTGGGCAAATTTGAAGTGAACGATCTCGAATTTCATTCTTAAGTTTTCGAGACTTTTTCAATTGATCAAAAAAATTAAATATGAAGCTGCAAACTACAATGCTCCAAAATTTTATCATATGTGCACGGATAGTTGGTCTATTGATCAATTATAAAAACTCCCTCAAATGATTAAGTTAACTGGTTATAATTACTAAGTATCACATTTACCCGAATATCACCTTTGCCCGCGCTGACCCTACACTATTTTATTTCAAATTGCCCTAGTGTTTACATAGGCGCAGAAAATGTTTGAAAATGCGATTGTATATCCATAAATTGCACGTTTAGCGCCACAGTGCATTTCCTTTTCTTAACGAGACCATAAGGAGCAGCTCCTTTACGGCTCGTCTCCTTAAAGGCTCGTTTCCATAAAGGCTCGTCTCAATACAGGCTTGTCCCGTTAACGGCTCCACTCCATAAGCGCTCATCTCATTAACGGCTTTACCTTTTAAACGCTCGGCTCGTGTAGCCTAATAGAGCGGTTCATTGCTCACCTCTAGTCCCAAGATGATGACGGAATAGAAAATTACGAATTGACAAACGAGAACTGTAATTTCTGGAATATGTATTTCGTCGGATTGAACACAAAAACATGTGCGTACGTCTTTTACATAATCATGATACATAGTTGCTGTATAAAGTATTTATTCAGGTGTAAATCGGCAATTATTTACAATATTATGAAGTAATTAAGACATAGTTAAATATCATGAAATACTTTATTTTGTTAACGGTAAAAGTAAGGTTTTAAAATGGACAATTTTATTTTGATAATTTCAGACTTTGGAATTAATACAGAACCTCCGAAAGAAGCAATTATAAGTCTGCAAAATTTAGGGTCAAATGAACCGGTAATGGTTAACACTGATGCGGTAAAATTTACATTTTACTGTGAAGCTCATTCGTTCTTCTTTGAAGAAGGCATTCGATGGCTATTCCAATATAAAAATGGCAGTCAACAACTCATTCCGTCAGGTTGATGTTCTAAATTCGAATCAAATACAAATTCAATACAATAATTGGTTATTCAATATTTTTGTTACCTTTCAGAACATCTTTCAGAAAATTTCAATGTGTCATTAAAACAAAATTGCTTCAATGTAGAAGACCATGGTAATCCCTTCGGTTCTGTTAACATTATGGTTGCTGATAAAAATGTCACAAAAATAATTTGCGCTGCACCTCGTCTTAGCGTTTTGAAACTAGTCAATTCGAAAGAATGGGTGTTTGAGTCTTTGGAAATCAAGATTTATGGTTCATATTTACTTTATTTTATTATTGTAGAAAAGCATTGTGTGCGTAAATTGAAATTATTTTTTAAATACTACCACAGATGCCATAGCACCATCGATTGTGCAAACGCCGACTCAATTTTTATTTGCCACTGGAGAATCAAACAAAGAAATAAAATGTCAAGCCGATGGATTACCAAAACCGGATATTCAATGGCTACCATTGTCAGGACAGGTAACGAACATACAAATTCATACAAGTGACTTATATTGTTGTAGATATTGAATGTACAAAGGCACATTCTCATGGTTATTTTAGAATTGGTCACGTGATTTAATCGTCGATGTTTCTCTGTATTCGGTCGTACGATTTCAAACTTATGATGAAAGTTATGCAGGCGATTATTTGTGTACCGCGACGAATGCAGCTGGAAATAAATCCAAAATAATTTCAGTTCGCACAAACGGTAAAATTGATGCTATAATCTCTTACAGTTGTTTTATATTTCACACAGTGTTAAAATTTATATAAAGGTTCGATATTGTCTGGAACTCAACTCGCTCTGATTTTATCAACCGTCATATTGCTAATTGTGGCTATCGCGGCTACAGTTTACTGGTATATTCGCAAATTGAAGGTTATTAACATTACATTGCTTCAATTTTTTTGAATATATTTTGAATCAACAGCGATTTGTATCTCACTCGTAATCGTAATCAATGTCATCCATCAACCCGAATTCTTACTCTTTGGCTACACACACAATTGTCTACACACTAAAATCTTATAATTAAAAGAATATACATTTTCGCATAGATGAAACAATCAATGGAGATGGAAGAAATTTTACAGTTGTTGCGAGGTAATACTGATGAAAATACAAACAACGTATTTGAGATGCCATACGATAATCAGTGGGATTTGGAAAAGCATTCATTCTGTATAGGTAACTGATTTTTAATAGAAATTGTCTTTTTATTTAATAATAATAAATAAAAAGGTAATTAATTATTATCGCCCATTCGCCCAGGGCGTTTCTAGAATGGTTCACGCGATTGCAGTGCACATTCCCGCCCTTAATTTTAAGAATTTGAAAAAAATATTATCAAAATTTTAAAAACAAGTCAAAAGTTTGAAATTTTGTTCCAAAATGATTAAAAATTGACACTTTTTTACCCTGCGTACGAATTAAATTTGTTTCTGGTTAATTTAAACTTAAATTTTGCTCATATTTTTCTCGCTTAACGGCAATATGATGACTTAAACCATTTAAAAGGCCCTGTCACTCCACATATGTCAAATCTAGTTAAGCGATAGGTTATATAATGACGTTTCAAAAATTCTATGCAAAATAATAAAAATATTCTTTTAACTTAAATGATATTAATTGCATATATAATAAATTTATGTCGACTCCCACATCTTTTGTAGTTTTTAATTGATTTATATTTGTTTAACAATTAGTACTTTTTCAATTTTTACAAATTGATCTTTTTTTAAAATTAACTAACCAGTCGTACAGCACAACTGTAATTATAAACCTAAGCATACGGTCATGTCATTTTTTTAATACATTATTATAATTAAGCGTGAATATGTTTGCTAATATTTATATTCAATTTCACCAAGCTGATAAAATTGTTAAAGTGACATCCATATTAAAATAAACAAAATAATTTTTATTAAATGAATCATTCCCAGGAAAACATTTGGCCCAAACGGGATTATTACTAGAATTTAAATATAAATATAAATAGAAATACGTTTAATAAATGAAATATAAATAAATCAGAAATTGCGATTACTTTTGTATGAGAACTATGTTTATGTTAAATTGGATTAAAATCAGGCCCGTAG
>JABASD010004342.1:0-15878 GCA_019776165.1 Pogonognathellus flavescens
ACATTTCATTAGCTTCCATGATAGAAATCGGATTTTCAATCCGACTTTCCAGTCCAGAGAAATCACCGATTAGCTCATAAAAGTGCGACTGTCGCTAACCGGCCCTTAATGCCTTATAAATTTTCTATGACTGGAGCTGTAACGGCTCTCCTATCGATAATGCCAGCCTGTGGGCAAATTCATAAAAATGTTGGTGCAAAGAATATGAATTAGCCAGCACAGATTTGGGATATTTGGGAATGAACATAATAATAATATTATTATCTGCTAAACAGCTAGGACATAAAACTTGTGGGTTGCAGAGGCAGAACTGCACTTGATGGGCATCCCACTTCGGCTCACTCGCAGGCTGAGACCATCAAGAACTGCATTGAGTATGTGTCAAAAGCGACCTGTTGATAAGACCAAGTAGTAACGAATATGACATTTGTGTGACCCAATCTTAATGTTGTTTTTTGTCATTGAATACTAATTGCAAATAGCCCACCACAGACGCGCCTAGACTTAGACATTTCTAGAACATTTATTAAGTACCGTCAGGTACTTTATATGAATGGGTATGATGTCGTCTGTCTGTCCGTCGTCTGTGCACGGGTCTGTGCTCAAAAATGGAACGGGTTTGTAGTGCAGTGCAGTGGCAGGACTGGAACAGGTTTGTAGTAAAGTAGTGAGACTGGAACGGGCTGGTAGTAGTGGGAATGGAGGGATTTAGGAGTTTTTGTTGTTAGAGATTTTAAAATAAAATAATACTTTCAAAAATTGGACGGTACTTAATACGGACGGACTTACTACGTTAGTTTGTAACGGACAGGATAGATAGTGGAATCGGTGGAAACTAGAGGTGGGCCCGAACCGAACCCTGCTGGGGATTGGGCACTGTTCGGTTCGGTAAAAAACCGAACTCGAACAATTGTATTAAGAATTTTACCGAACCGAACACGAACCTGATCGAATGAATTGCCGAACTGAACACCCATCCAATGGTGTACCTACATTATATGTGTCCAAAATCTTCTTTGATTTAGTAATTTTTAGTTAATATTTTCATCCTTTCTTTAATTTCTTTTTTAATTTTGACTTGCAAAAACAGTCCGAACCGAATACAAATTATCATTTCCGCACTAGACCGAACCGAACCCGAACAATTTTCTTGCACACCATGCCGAACGAAACCGCAGACGAGATTGTTCGAACCCGAACCGAACCGAACACCAAAAAACCTGTTCGGGCCCACCTCTAGTGGAAACCTAATTAAGTGGTATTTATAAAATTAATATGTATGTGTTTTTAATGCAATGTAATAAATATAAAAATCATGTGATTTTGTTCCATTCATATAATCATCCATAATATTCCCAAGAATCTCAAAACGACGCGAAGAAAATGTGCGACGTTTTAAACAGGGTACATTTCATACATGTGTTACATAGCGCCATTCAAAATTCAAACTCATAAGCAGGCAAACAAAAATAGTATTTATTAAGTACCGTCAGGTACTTGACGGGAACGAATATGATGTCGGTCTGTCTGTCTGTAGTCCGTCTGTAAACAAAAGTGGTGGTGAGAATTTTGGAATGGATCGAGTTAGTAGTTGGATGTGGGATGGATCGGTTTAGTAATTTTTGGTGTGGTGGGGTACAGATAATATTAATATATAGAGTGCTTCAAAAATTGAGTTTAGATGCATATTTTAATTATTTAATTTGACTGACGGTACTTAATTATATGTGTTATAATTGGAACAATTTATTTTTATTTACTGTTTACCGATACATAAATCAGAAGCACGGCATGACAATTGTTTTTAAATAAATTAATAAGCAATAACCAACCACAAAGCTTCAAAATCGTGATACTTTTAATATTCATCAATTCATTCAAGAATGAAGATTCATTCGTATCCTCATCCAGTAAAAAAGTTATTTTTGAAATAATTCGTAATTGAAGTGTTTGTGTGTGATACTGATTACTGCTACTGTACTTTTACTACAACTAAACACACTTTCGGTGACTTGTGAAGACTTGAGACTTATAACTGCCAAGTCAACTGTTGACGATTCTGTAATCAGATTATCACCTTGTTCACCTCGCCAGTCACCAGCCCAAATTAAAAACAACGACGACTACTGATGTAGTTTGTTTAGTTTGAATGCGTTATATTATATTGATCGAACGAAATAGCAAAAATTAAATATGGTAAATTCTTTTTAAATGCGTATTCAGCGAAGTGAACAATTTAAAAAATATGGAGAAAAATAAAAATGCAGACGCGTGGTCTGACAAGGGTGAATCAGCTGAGGAGAAATTGATATTGGAAGGAATGGAAATTATTAATGCGATGAGTCAAGTAAACATCGATGAGTTAATCGACAGAGTGGACAAGGAAAGTCCTTCAGTGGATAGAAAGCGTGCGAAAGATAGGGAGAAAATAATAAATTGGGAAATGGTGGCATTTGATAATTTCGGAGCGAATGAATGTCGACTTGCTTGGAACTATTTGATGTCAAATACAAGAAAGTATCGAATAATGAGTGAGTTAGTTGCTGAAATAAGATTAGCAATGGTGACGAAAAGAAGCCGGCAGAAATTCTTCACTGACTGCAAGCAATGCCTCGTTAAACCTCCTAAAGTTCGTAATGCCTATGATATTTATGTTCGCGAAAAGTGGGATGAACATGTTTTTGAATGTGCACAATCAAACCAGTCCTTGATGAATTATATGAAGGTAAATTGTTCGCACTTCGCAGTCAATAACCGCAGATTTGGGCAGATTACAAGGAGGAATCTGATTACAATTACAGACCTGCACGGTAATAATATCAGAAATTGATCCAATAAAAAAATCTATTAACGATCGGAAAGCAAAATAATTAATTCTAATTATTTATGCTAAATTGTCGTTTGCAGTTACTTTAGTTTTTAAATGCCCATGTCCACGTCAAAAGTCAGTCACAATGTCACAAAGGGTCGGGGTATAGCTAAGGGGACAACTCCCTCATTCACCCCCAAGAATGGGCCATGGAGAAAAGGAACAAAGGAAAAAGTCCAGCTACATTACGGTGGGGTCAAAACCTGGGGTGATGAGATCACCCGGTTGCCACGTGACAAAGACTCCGTTTCAGCCACTTTAACGCAGTACTCCTACTTCAAAGAATATTTGTTTGACCCCACCATGTATGTTGTAGCTGACGTCAAGGTCAACAACTCGTTCCTTTGTCATTTTGCTCCCTCACCGTTCCGTGGGGGTGAATTTGTGACTGGTCCCTTATTTATGTAGTACCCAAACCAAATAAATTATTAATATAGAAAATAAATGACGCAGTCTTACAGTGACATTGACATCTACTTACTGCATCCCCATGCATGGCGTACTTAAGTTGTCTGATCATTTGTATTTTATTTGTATTCCGAATCTGAAGTTACTGTTTTTAAAATTCAATCAGATTAAATGTTAATCGGACCTCCATACCTCCAATCCGATCAAAAATAATCTGTAATGTAATCAAGGAGTCATGTAATCTCTATCTGTGTGTATTATTAACAGAGCACAGTGAATGAAAGAAATGATAATTTTATTTACAGTTCCGGACGATTGTTAGTAGACAGTATGCTGAATTGCCTGAAGAAGAGAAGCAAAAGTACAAAAAGGGATGGGAAATGGCCTCAAAGGAATACGACAAAAAGCTTGAAGAATTTTGTGATCGCTTCCCTGAAATGGCTGCAAATTACAAAACAAAATCAGCCAATAAACGAAAAAAGAACGAATCTAAAAGCAGTGCTTCTTATCCTGACGCCCCAAAGACTCCCGTTTCTGCACAATCGGTGAGTAACTAAACTTTCAATTAACGATTGTTCTTAGTTCTTGGGGATTGCAGTAATGGAATAACTAAGTGGGGGTTGGGGCCAGAGCCGACAGGAACAAGTACATAGGTAAAGCAACCGCTTAGGCCTGGGCCTCCGCGGATTTGGGGGCTATGAACCTTAAGAAATGACAAATACAATGAGGCCTGGACAAGATGACGCTTGTATCGACAATACATTTGTATATACCTAGAATTACAGATAGATAGATAGATTTCAAATCAAATCAAATGTACCTTACAAGTGTATCTTACGGTTTTAAATAAACTGTTTTGAGCATTCAGCATTGTAGCATGCTGTGATCTACGAAAAATCTAAGATGCAATTGTAATTGTATCCTGAGAAGGAATTCGTCAAATGCATCTAAGACACAGGTATACATGCAAAAGTACATTTCATTTTTCCTTTGAATGGCAACTGCAAACGCTTAGGACATTTAAGTACAGCAATTTAAAGTTACGTTAGAATTTTGTTAGAAAAATATTTCTCACTGTCGGAATTTTGGAGCGACACTTGTGATTGATTGAAGATTATTTCATTGTAGTATCAAAAATAATTTTGAAATGCGTCTTTTGTTGCGTTTCTGTATGTAACTTAGAGTTATGTTCTTCACATTTTATGAATATCTGTTATTGACGTTAAGTCATTCCGAGTTATTGTACTGTTTTTCAATAGAAATGAAGATCAGATAAAATATTTTCTTTTGAAATTCTAAGTGAAGTGCAAAAAAGTAAAAAAAAAAACATGATATAAATACTACTGTACTGGGCATTGGGTACCTAATTAAACTAACTAATTACTAATTGTCATTAAAGAATTAACTGCTATATCATATTTTAATGTTTATGTTACAGTACTTCCTACAAGATAAATTACAAAAACTGGAGCTTTTACCACAACAGCCGCAATTATCAGCATTGAAGGCTAAGTACATAAAAAAATATCAAAAGTTAAAGGAAAAAAAGAAAGCCAAGTGGATTGACCATGCAATTGACTCTTGCGAAAATTACGAACAGGAATTAAAAGAATATATCGAGCATCATCCTGAGTACAATCCTCCAGTTTTTAAAATAAAAAATATAATAAAAAAATCTGAAGTTGAAATTTGGGAGAAGATGAGAGATATGCCTCGACCCCCTAAAACGGTATACAGTGTGTTTGAAGACAACTTTTTGAAAAAGGAAGAAAATGCTCACCTTCCACAAAACGAAGCACGGGGTTTCGCAGAAGCTGCATTCAAAGAATTAGATTGGTACACAAAGGAACAGTGCCAAATTGATTTCAAAATGGCAATGATGAATTACAAGCAGAGTATCCAAGAGTTCTGTGACAATGTACCCTCGGCAATTAAACCTCTCGTGTTCGAATCCATCCCCAAAAAATTTCACCCTTTTTTAGTGCAAGTGGATAAATCCCTCGCAGGTGGTGTCATGTTGGACGATCACGAAACTTTTGTACAAAATGAAATTTCCGGTAAGGACATATTATAATATTAACGCAGTCAAATCATTTGCATGAATTTTGGGTAGAGGAATGACCCACAAGGGATTTTTCACGGATTTTGGTGACAAGTATATATCTAAGCAAACGGCAAACTAAGCACTAATCATTAGTGCATGTGGGTAGACAATTTTCAATGATGAACCCCAAAATACCTCACCCCCTTAAGGGGTGTGAAAAATATCTAGTATAAGTTCGGAAAATTTCGGGATTTGCCCGGGCGTGACCCCCTTTATAATATAAGCCTCTCTGGCAGTTGGGCAGTTCAGATATAATTAATCATAATTTTTGTGTTGAGTAGAGGATGGGACCGGAAACAACCAAAGTGGAAGGAAAAATAAGAAGCGGAAAAAAGTGGATGTAGCTGCAGAAGACAGTTGTGGAGCGGAAATGTTAGAGAATGTAAGCGGAGGGGAAGAAAGCAATGAAATGTATTTACGAATAACTTCCAAGAAAAAGAAAAAGAGAAGAATCAACCCTGATGGAGATCGTTCAGATGCTGCAGAAGAAAGCCATGACTTTTTGGAGGATGCAAACTTTGAGTCTCCTGCCAAAATCAAAATAGAACGCCTTTCTGAGTTCTCTGCACACAGTGAAGTTCAGCTGAATAATAAGTCGTCACACAAGGCCTTAAAAAAACTGAACTTGGAAAGAGAACCAGTGACGTTAGAGGATAGACCCCATAGACCTGCACACGAAAACTTGACCAGACCCAAAGTTAGCCAAAGTAAAAGAGGCTTTTAGTTATATTATAATAAATGCCTTACTGCCTAATTTTTGTTCTACTGCACAAACACAAACGTCTGGAATGAACTGCACTGCTGGAAGCAGAAATCGCAGATTTTTTTGTGTATTGGTGGTTGTAGTGCATTATTGGCAGACAAGTTCCACCTGGAGGATAATTCTCCTCTATAAAATTAATTATTATATTGTATATACATTATATGAAATTAATATTAATTTTCTTGTGACGTATGTAGTTAGGTTAGTGTTAGCATTATTAGTTAATTTTATTGCATTAAATAATAATAGCAGAAATAATTATTATAAATCCATTTATTCTTATAATAATATATATATTGTCACATATACTCAGTATACTGTAAGTTTTTTGTCTTTTTCAACTTGTTATCTTCAACACTATTCAAGTCCAATTCCTTATGCATTCAGTGCCATTTGAATTGATTTTATACGTCAGTTGTGATCTTCAACTCAATCAAATTCTAGTAGTCTTCTTTCTTTGAAACTGTAGTAGTAGCCGGATATTTATTCATATTTTAAATGCAATAAATATTTACATTAATGTACTTTTACATGAGATGACAGAATAATGAGAGCGTTACAGTTTTTTACCATCGGAAATCAACCAGAGACTACCACAATGCAAAACACAACCAAAGCATAATCCACAACACAGAAAGTATTGTAAGTGAAAGAAAGGTTCGAAAAGTGAAATGCCGCACACAAAATGTACTTACAATTAGTTAGCTAACCAAATTGAACTCAAAATAGACCTTTGAGCACTATTCCCTATTCCTATAGCCGATCCCCCTAAAGAGGCATAAAAGTACATTGCTTTTCGAAACTCTTTGCATAAAAGAGCTGCCTACATACAAGACTTATACTTATAAGTTTCATATTTATTTCAAGTGCAAAAGATTCAGTACAAGTCTTTTCCAAACAATGCATCGAAAGTTTAAAATTGGCGTTTGAAAAACAGAAATGCAATTTTTTTCCAAAATCATGATATTGCAATAATGGCCGCTTTTCCTTTTAGTACACTGCACACTGTGCACACCAATAAGCATTCAAATAATTCAAAAATATATACATGAAGCACACCTGTCGTTTCCCTCCCCGGGTAAATACATCATACGAAGTTATACAACTATCAAATTGACTTTGATTTTTTATAAATTCAGTAAATGATCCAATCAAGATGATTTTATTTTTTAAATGCTAGAGAAAAAATGGAGTCTTTTTTCGAATTGCAAGGGCACCAAAATTTAATCTGAAATAATGTGTACAAAATTCAAGCCTCATGACATGACAACACCTGCGGGGTCATGGGACATATGGACAAAATGGCAAATGAAAAAGTTGTTCCCCTTGACCTCCGCTATAACATAAAGGGTGAAACTACGATTGTCGTGGTTTCACCCGTTATGTTTTTATGTGCTGATCGCACATAAAAAATTATTTGGGGTTGTGGTTTTGTACACATTCAGAGGCGTACCGAGGGGGGGGGGGCACAGAGGGGGGGGGCACAGGGGGTACGTGCCTCCAACAAATAATATGGGAAATAAAAGCATCCTTTCATTTATTCGCTAGTATTAAAAAAATAGTAGAATCACCTTGGTTGAGTGATTGCCGAATTTAGAAAAAACTGAATCAATAGCAATTTGTTTGTTGTATAACTTTGAATAGCGTTGGAACCCCGATGGAGGGGACGAACAAGTATCTTATGCATATATCTTTGAATGCTTACTAGTGTGTACAAGAAACTGGAAAAAAGACATTTGTTGCAATATCATTATTTTCGAGAAAAAAACGGCATTTTTATTTTTCAAATGTCACGTGATGTATATTATAAGGAAAGCTCATATCAAATTAAAGAAATCCGAGAAAGAAAACTTCGTAACCAAATAAACTAACTTCTCAATCAATAGTCCGTAGATGAGCAATCGACGTTATTAAACTACACCATTTTTCCATCATTTTACAATATTTTACATAAAAGCACTTTCGAAGGGTTAGATCAATTACAGATACTTTCTGGTTTTAACAGATTGTTCTGGATTTAGCACACCGTCTTTTATATACCCAGGTTTTGGTGAAATGTGGTGGTTGTTGTTAACTAATTAAAAGATAAAACTTAGACAGTATTTTTGAAACCCCTCAATTTCAAACTTTTTAATTGTATAAATTAATTTTCCAAAATTGCAATGCATTATTAATATGAATTGACTGGAGAACAAAACTGTGCCAATGCCAACAGAAGTAGTCGGCGACAAACAACTGAATAAAGACAAATGATTTCTGTAATTACTAATAAAATGACTTAATTGTTGCAGACGATCGGTATGATTAGAAACTGTTACTAGATGAAGAATTGTTGGTTGAATTGACAAAAGAAGATTGGATTTTATAAGCAAATGAAAAATGATTATTTGAATCTGACTGAATGGCAAGAGCAGAATAATTTGGAGAAAGTGTAATGATTATATTTTATCTATATTATTTATATTTCATTAATGCTATATAACTTATTTCATATGTTTCGATCTGTGACCATACGTACATACAATATTATTAATTATGGTATAATAGTTAGTGTTTACTTAAAACGCCATGAATTTGGTAGCATCATGTATAATTGTTTTTGTATATAAGTGGATGCCTTAGTGAGTAGCATAAACAGGAGACATTTGTGGACTTTCAATTTTTCACTTACACTCTGCACAACACAACTCAACATTCACTTCCAGTTAATCGTCGTACTCACTCGAAAGAAGGAAATTGGCAGCCAGCGTTTCATTTTTTTCACATGCAAAATAAGCTTGGATCACCAAGTGTTCGGGAAATCCCAGGCATTTCAACTAAACAAAACAAACAGTTCTTCAGAATTACTTTTCCGAAAATAATTAATAATAATACGACCCATCGATAGATAAATATTAAATATAATACGTGGAGAGTTACAAAATTCTTCTCTTACTCTTTCAATAGCTTCTTTGTCTTGAGGTGATATCTGAATAACTCCAGAAACATGCCCTTCAGCGTCTTGCTGAGGACCAGTGGAAGAACCTGAAGAAGAAGGCGTGCCTTCTTCATTTAAAAGGCGTACAAATTCTTCCTGCATAAAAAATAACAACAGTAATAATATTTTTTTAATTTAGACGAGTACTAGGACAAGGACTGCTTTATGTGTTTCTACCTAAACCAAGTTTAGGTAGAAATTAAATTAAATACTCAAAGTGAACTAGCTGAACTAGGCAATAAACTAATTAAAATGAAACATCCTGAAGTCACATGCCACGCTATAAGCGTAGACAACAAAAGTGACAAATAAACCTTCCTGATAATATAATTTTAAGCTACAAATAATAGCTATTGGTTTATCTCTTTGTTAACAGCACTTTTAAACGGATAGCTGGTCTTTAATGTAAATTGAACCATAATTTACTGACAGACTAGTAACGATATGTCAAGACAAAGCAACATTCTGTTGACAGTACATTTATAAAAAACTAGAAAATTGGCTTTGAAAATATTTTATTGTACATTTAGTCTACGTTTAATTATTAAGTGAATTCTTGTAAAATAATGAGCAACAGTGTAGCTAACAGCTTTGCTTATATATATTTGTAATAATTAATATCATTTTCTAAATTTTCTTCTATGCTGAAAAATGATATTATTTGCTGTCTTGGTTAAAAAATTTTGCTTTGCATGACAAAGTACATGCACAGAACCCAAAAGATTTGATTAAGAGCTTTGGTTTGACGATTTGAACATACCTGGTGCTCCGATATAACTTGAAGAAGTGCTGGATTGGTTTGACCGATTTGTTGGAGCACGGCATTAAGCAGTGAAGGATTTTCACGGACGACAGCTCGCATTTGCTCAAACTGGGGTTGAGTTCTAAGAAATCCCAAAGGATCTTCAGCTCCTCGCTCTCCGGCTACCCCCACACCACCAGGAGCAATATTTCTACTTACATCTTCCTAAATGTTAATAGTCAATTAGTTAAGACACGTAAAAGAAATAAAAGCCGAATTAAAAGAAAGTGCAGATGTTTTTACTGGCAACGAAGCATTCAAGAACTCCGGCGGTATTCCATTAAGCAGATATTCAACAGCACGTTCGGGATTATTGAAAGAGGCTCTGAGAGCTTTTTCTACATCTGCCTTTTCGTAGCCCATTGCCACAATAGAATCTACAGTTTTTTCGAATTCGGACCCGGTCAATAAGACTGATTCGGCTGCTGCAGTGCCGCTGCATGGGACAAAAATTGAATACACAAACAATGTGGATTGACGGAATAAGAAAGAAATCGGATTTGTTTTGTGTAAAAATAGAACCTAGCAGCGGTGGCGGAAGGTGTAGCGGATTCAGTACTGGCTGCAGTCGATTCTACTTTGGCAGCCTCCGCCGATGCTGCTTGTGCGGGTTCAGTGGCGGCTGGTGTTGCTGCAGTTGGTACGGCGGATGCATTGGCAGGAGGAGGACCAGACGAAGCCGCCTTAGGTTTCGAAACCATTACAACAATGAATTTCTTTTCATCGATAGCATATTCAGATATTAAACTGTCATCCGATAAAATTTTCCCAGAGTAAATAAGCTTCTGTGCTACTGCTGGGTAGTCCGACCCTTTCAATGACTCTATTTTTTCCTTCAGATTTCGAACCTGCAAAACCACATTTAATCAAAGTACTCTTTACACTGTTACTTTAGCCGATTCACAATCACTGAGCATTTTCCGTAGTTCCATTCAGTATTATTCAATCCAGAAGAATACACAAACAAACCGAATTTATATCAACCTTACAACAGCGGAAATTACTACATATGGGACTTTCTATTATTGCTTTATTTTTAGAAGTGCAAAAAAATTGAGTAAAACTAATTTCACTGTCATATTTCGCGATCTTTACTTTTTCAAACTCTGAATTTTTCATAAGAATTGGCAAATGTTGATTTTCACACTTTTGGATAACACGAAAAATATTGTCACATTTAATAATCGAAAGTAAAAAGGTTTCGAAAATCAACCCACTCAATCTTATGAAGCTTTCAGGGTTTGAAGAGTAAACATTTTTAAATACGACAATGAAATCAGTTTTCAAAAAATTATTTTGCCGTCTTAGAAAATTCATTTTTAGAGCTTGTGATAGTCCCAACCCAACTTCTCCCAAGTATTTTCCGATTGTGTTGAAGGGAACACACTTTAAGAGCTTTTAAGTGCAATCTACTGTGGAAGTGGAATATAAAAAGATGAGGTAATGGTATTACACTAACGACTCATTGAATTAGTTTTTGTTTCAACTAATAATCAACGCCATTGGCCATAGTCCTTAATCTATAAGCCATCATTCTTAATCCATAAAACCTGATAAAGTCGTCAACCGAATGGAAGGTTTTGCAAAATACCATAGCGAATACGGCGTACTCCGGAGTCCGCAATACTTCTCTATCACAGGCGTGGAACTACAGACATTTAAATTAACTGCAACACTAGTTAAATTAAATGGTAGTTTCTTGGTCTTACTAGTCTTACGTTACAGTGTAATGATTACTTGGGCTGTTATTTTCGTAAAAAGGAGAATACATTGAAAACAATAGAGAGAGGGAGAGAGGAAAAAAATCTCATTTATTCGAAATCACAATAACGAAGTCGCAGGCCTTTCGTTCTGTAACACGGCGTACATGTTTAAATTGAATATCCTAAAAACCAAAACATTAGAGGTGACGCAGAAAACAATCAACAAATCAATCAGTTATTATTATTGATTTAACAATGGTATTGAGATTTGATGAAATATCAATAAGTTCCTAAATAAATAAAAATAAGTCAACAACCATTGACTGCATAAACGGCTGATCGTATCATTTTAATATCAAAAACTTTGAAGACAGACAACAGACAGTAATTTACTGACTTTTATCCATTATATGACATATGATCAACGATTGATGATGTCACGATGATTTTGCAAATAATGATGATCAGATGATAAGAAACGAACTAATGACTGTGAGTATTACCGAATAACCTTACACACTTTGTGCGTAACAATCTAGAAATCAAAAATGCAAAGAAATATAAATAATAATGATGAAAAATTGTAAATTACCGTTTGATCAGGTTCAATTTCTACAGTAAACGACTGTTGCTGCAAATTTTTCAATGTGACAAGCATATTGTTTATTGACACTCAAACAGAACAGAAATATGGGGATGAATTTGTTATAGAAGCTCCTCGTCCACAACAACAAACGATAGTTTAATGCAGGATTGAATTGAAATTATGACATATAAAAATAAGTGAAAATGCCAAGCCGAAAACCTAAAATTCCCAATATTGAAGCAAGCGGGAGCGTGATTCACCTTGGCCTTGGTACAGTGAAAGATACTATGAATGAATGACACCGGGATGATAGATGACCCGACCTGCAATATCCCAAAATACGAAGTTAGCCGACAAGTTGAAATTTCAAGTCATTTGTTTAAATACACGAAATGTGACGGAGAGGGAGCAATCAAATCAGCTAGCTCGTCACACGCACTCGAGACTCGCGAGTATGGCGTAACTCCAAGCATTTTCGGTTTGAAAATAATTAAAACTTAAATACCGACTTTTGACGTCACTTTTGGTGCCCTTTTTCAAACATTTGTCATAAACAACGACAAAATGCATTTATGGACACCTTTTGACTATTATTTCGATGGAAATAAAAAACACGGATTTTAAAATCACTTTCAGCGCTTTTTTGAATTTAAATTGTTTATATGAATGACATGTACAATACATTACTTACTGATGGCTGCTGACAATCTATGTATGGTTCATTAAATTCATTTCGTTCTTCTGGTCATTCGGTTTGTTTACTTTGGGCCTCTATTGTCGTCAAGTGGTACATTTTTTTCTGGCTTTTTTATCGGGTCGGCTATCTCAATGTGCTTAACAAAATTATGCTGACTTCACCTGCACTATACACTACTATTTTCTGCATAGACTATGAACGAAAACTTATGCTGTGGCACTATTGCACACGTTAGCATTGCTTGGTTTGTCTATAGATGAGATGTAGCTGTAGCATTGCATAGCTTATCTATTCTAAAATATATTTTTGCATGTATGAGTAGGTCTGTCTATCCGGTCACTTATGTACAAAGCATTGGAGGTGAAAACCCAACCCAAAATCCGCAAATTGTGTCAACCCCATCGGGTGTGGTACAGTGTGGTTGCAGTTTTGTCCAAGGTGAGGCAAAATGGGTTGCGTTTGGGTTCAGAAATATTGTTTTCAAAATGCATTCAGCTACAAATCCGACGCTTTGTATCGTTACGATGGCACGGTTAGAGCTGGTTTTTTTTTTTTAATTTTCAGTCCCCCCAGACTGCTCACCCCCCCCCCCCCCATTACAAATTTCTAGATACGCTCTTGTGTTAATCAATGGTTTTGTAGTTTGACCAGGCAATATTTAAGTATCAAGAAATATGAGCAAGTGCAAAGCCTACAAATAGCACTATGGGCTCAGTCAATGTAATGTAGTGGCCGAAATACCAAAATTAGAAAACAAGAAAATTTCAAAACATTTTCAATTGAAACGTGTAGGGAGTCCCTCTACAAGCAGTTGAAATATTACGACCAAAAAGTTGTTACTACATCTTATCAGAAAGGATATCCATAAAATGGCAAAAATGTTACTGCCATTTAATTTTGCATTCAAACTTTAACCTAAGATTCGGAAGCGAACCTAGCCTGACCCAAGGCTAATTTATTGCATACGGACTAATACTGTTAATATAAAGAATACCATTATGCAAAGAACAGCGTGCGATTCGATTTCCATGAAACATGGGAGATGATCTGCATTTTTCAAATAGAAAATTACGAGCATTTTTTTATGGGTTTTATCCCAATGGCTGGCTGGAATTTGTAATTTTTTCAATATTTCATATTGAGAAAGAGATATTGTTGTGAATTCTTTTATTTCTATATTGTTAAATCGGCGAAAACATTGTTAAATTAATTATGGCCACTATATTACATTGACTGAGTCCATAGTGGAATAGGTTTAAAATCGAACTGAATTTCAGCGGAAATCTGTAAAAACATATGCTTTTGCGTGGAACCTATATGAATTATATGCATGCAGTATGTTAATCATATATTTCAATATATGCTTTATATATACGCAAACCCAATGCAAGTGCGAAATATATTAGTAAATTATGTTGCTGTGCGTTGTTGCTTGAAACTGTCACTTTTGATGTCAGGAGGGGATTCTTGGATTGGACAGTGGGCTGCACTTAGCTTATAAACAGACGTAGTGTATTTACAACGGAGCATGTGTTATTTTAGTCTTCGCTATACTAGGTTGCACTTCTATGCTGTTGGATAGGTAGCATTATGTAATAAAGGTCTAACACAGATTAGAATAAAATCGACATAGGTTTATTTTTCTTATAACAATTTATTTATTCCAGTAAAGTGGTTACAAAACAGCACACAAATCGTATTGGTACAATGCTGGATGATGTTGGATCCTCTTGTACGGCTGACTGTGTTGTGCTTACTTTGCTTTACCGGAAAGAATGATACCGTCATACTGAAATGAAATAATATTAATTAGACAACAACTTACGCTTGCGGGTTTATTTTCATTGTATGATTGTAAAAGAGAAAATCAAGCTGTCATTTGTTCAAGTATCCTGCTCAGGACGAACATGTGAGCAAGAGTTGCAAATTGCAAATGGTTTATTTTAGCACGTTAACTTGATTAAGTCTGTCAGATTAAGTCAATAAAATAACTTAACTGCATGCCAAGTGCGTAGATATTTAAATATGATATCATCATAAATAATAAATAATAACAAAGAAATCTGTCTTACTTTCTGTTGAAACCATTTCATGGCATCTTCTTTTGTTAATTTGTGGCAAAATCCTACCTTGCCGGTCTTCTTTCGTCTGTGTGCAACATTGAATCCTGGGCGTCCCAAAACAACGTAAAAGTCCAAGCCGTAGATACCAATACTTGGATCGTACTTGATTCCCAAATCTATGTGTTCTTGGATACCGAATCCGAAGTTCCCCGTGTCTGAGAAATTATCTCTTCTCAACTCGTATTCTCTGACCTAGGCAAGGCACAATCACATTAATCATTATTCATATCATATCAAAAACAATTGTTCATGATTTATTATCAGATATTGTAAATTATAATCAAAATACGGTTTATAGTACTTATAATTTATACTTGCAGAAGAAACAGCAACAAAATTATCAGTTAATTTGATATCTTTGAAATTAAATGCGCCAATTCAAATTATAATAAAAACAAACACTAGAAACTAAAATCCGTCTGGTTTATTTTAATTTTTTGTTGCACTAAACGTTGCTTTACAGCTACAGCTCAGGGTTGTTTTTTGAAAAATTTTGAGGCTCACCATGTACCTTGTCACTAGTACCTTGTCAAGACTCAAAATCGATGCTAGCAAGTGATTTTAATTGAGCTAAATTCTATAGTTAGTTGATTCAGTTAATTTTATAAGGAATCCTCTAATGCCCCCAACAAGACCCCCTCCCCCACCACTACAATCTACAAACCCGATCCATTCCTACCACTACTTTTGTGTACGACTACCGGACGGACATTATAGATTATACCTAAACCCAAATCATACTTCTACTAATAATACTTTAATTGAATTAACAGTAAGTGTAATTAATGCTGGCTCCCGAGCCCTCGTTAAGCTTTTAACGAGCCGAGCCGTTAACGAGCCGAGCCG
>JABASD010004343.1:0-15874 GCA_019776165.1 Pogonognathellus flavescens
GCAGCCATGGCAGTAACGGACTTGTTTGTGTCCAATGCTTCCGTGGAACAATTGTGGAGTTTAGAAACGATTGGGATTCAAGATCCCTCGGAACACAAATCAAAGGAGGAGAAAGAGGCTGCAACCAAGGAGCACTTTCTCAAGACAGTGACTAGAGCTGAAACTGGTCGATACAAAGTTTGTCTACCTTGGATAGACGAAAAGAAGGAAATTCCAAGCAACCGTGTCATCGCGGAGAAGAGACTGGAATCAATGACAAAGAAAATCAAAGAACAAAAGAAATATCAAATGTATGATGACGTTTTCGAGTCGTGGTTGAAAGAAGATATAATAGAAGAAGTTCCACTGAGTGAACAAAACAACCCGGCTCACTACCTGCCTCATCGTGCAGTTTTCAAAGAGAGTACCACAACGCCAGTTCGACCTGTGTTCGACGCTTCATGCAAAATGGGAAGAGCCCCGTCATTAAATGACTCATTGGAAAAAGGGCCGAACTTACTTGAGCAGATCCCGTCCATTCTGATGAGATTTCGGGAAGGAAAAATCGGTGTCATCTCCGACATCCGAAAAGCTTTTTTGATGATAGAAATTGACAAGAGAGACCAAGATTTTCTCAGATTTTTGTGGTGGAAGAATGAAAATGAGTTAAAGCACTTTAGGCACAAACGTGTTGTTTTTGGTGTAAACTGCAGTCCTTTCCTTTTAGGAGCAGTCATAGAATACCACCTCAAGAATTGTGGAACTGGTCAAGATACCCCTCCATTCACAATTTTGAATGGAGAACAACCGGAGGAGAAGAAAATCGCTGAGAAGCTTCTCAAGTCACTATACGTCGACAACTGCGTAACGTCGGTCGACTCTTTTGAAGAATATGAGAAATTTAAAGATAAATCAATTGAGATGATGTCCACTGCCGGAATGAATTTGAGGATGTGGGAGAGTAGCTCTATCAACGCTTCCCGAGTCAGGTCACATAGTGATTGTGGACTGGGCGTTAATAGTCAAGTGGCTACGCTTACCACATCAGTTTTAGGCATGCAGTGGGACAAGGAGAAAGATACGATTTCGTGTGACTTGAACTTCTTAGGGACCGTGGAACGTGTAACAAAGAGAACCATTCTCTCCACGGTCCAGAAAATATACGACCCTTTAGGATTTCTGTGTCCTGTTTTGCTTCTCCCGAAATTGCTCCTGCAAGAAACTTGGGCAAAGAAAACTACGTGGGATGAAGTTTTGCCGGAAGACATCACTTCCAGATTTAACGAGTGGTATGACAGTTTACACGTACTCAAAGAAATTAAAATACTGAGAAACTCCACCGGTGGAGTACAAGACAGAAAAAACTGGCAGTTGCACACATTCACCGATGCAAGTAAATTGGCTTACGCTGCCGTGGTGTACCTACGCACCGAAGATGAAGACGGAGAAGTGTCTGTACAACTTCTTCAAGCAAAATCCAGAGTTGCACCACTGGAGAAACCTGAAAAGAAAACCAGTATCTGCCGACTGGAACTATTGGGGTGCACAATAGGAGCAAGATTAGCGTCTTCTGTCAAAAAGTCGCTAGAATTGGAAGACGTTCCCGAACACTACTGGAGTGACTCGACTACTGCCCTCGCCTGGATTAAAAGAAACGATGAGTGGGGGACATTCGTCGGAAATCGAGTTCGGGAAATTTGTTCGCTTTCGAATGAAGATAATTGGAAATACGTTCCTGGCACTCTAAATCCAGCCGATCTCCCGTCCAGAGGATGCAGTGCAGAACAATTAGTGAAATCCCAATTTTTGACTGGGCCCGAGTGGCTGAAGAAGGGAAAAGAATTTTGGCCATCTGAAATTGGAGCTGTGAATGAAGACGAAGTAGTCGCAGAGAAGAAGAAAGGGACCACATCCGAAATTTCAGATGTGACAGTCCACAATTTGTTGTCTATTGTGGAGGAAGCTCCCTGGAATACGAAAACATTCTCTTCATTCAACAAAAACATCAGAGTTATGGCCTGGGTGAAACGATTCATCAATAATTCAAGGAAAACTCCCGAATCGAGAAATTTGAAGAAAGAAATCACTGTGCCGGAAATGAAAGAAACTGAAATATCACTGATGAAGCTTGTTCAAAAGGAATCATTTTCGAGTACGGCTGATGTTATTTGTGGAGTGAACGTCTTAAGGGACAAAGATGGGCTCATCCGAGTGAAGACGAAGATTACGAATCGAGAAGACACGAAAGGATTCAGATTTCCAATCCTGTTACCGAGTACTCATCCTTTCGTTGAACAAATGATTATGGAGACCCATCTGACCCACGGACACACCGGTGTCCAATATCTTATGACAAAAATAAGGGAGAAGTACTGGATTCTCCAAAACCGAAGAACCATTAAAAATGTTATTTTCAGGTGCGTGAAATGCCGCAGATATTCGGCAAAGAAAGAAAATGTGGTTCCAGCCCCGCTGCCTATGGAGAGAGTTTCAGATACCAACGCGTTTGCTGTTACAGGGGTGGATTTGGCTGGGCCACTATTTTTAAAGAAAAAGGAGAAGGCCTGGATCGTCTTATTTACTTGTGCTGTGTACCGTTGTGTACATTTGGAATTGGTGCGTTCTCTTAGCACCGAAGATTTCTTAGACGCGTTTTCCAGATTTTGTGCCAGAAGGGGAAGACCGAACATCATTTTCAGTGACAACGGCACTAATTTTGTGGGAGCCGCTAACCTATTCAAGAAAATAAACTGGAAAACTGTGGAGAAAACTGCAACTCTCCAACGAATCATATGGAAGTTTAATCCCCCCTCTGCTGCCTGGTGGGGAGGGTTCTGGGAACGTTTGGTTCGAACCATCAAAGATCTATTGAAGAGGATTTTGGGAAATGCAAGCCTCTCTTTCAACAAGTTATCTACAACTTTGTGTTCTATCGAGGCATACGTCAATGGAAGGCCTCTCACTACAGTTACCGAAGATTCGGAGGATTTGTCAGCTCTTACACCTGCCCATTTTCTTCAACAACTACCTACCGCTGAAGTGACGGAACTCGATTTCTTGAACGTTGGGGACATGCGGGAGAATTATCGAATTCGGAAGACAGTCGTCGACGAGTTCAAACTCCGTTTCAGGAAGGAGTATCTATCTCAGTTGGTGCAGCGTGGAAAGGAGATGAAAATAAGAACTTTCGTCGTGGGAGAGATTGTCCTCATAGGAGACGACAACAAGAAACGGTGGCAATGGCCTATGGGAAGAATCTTGGAGCTCATTCCAGGAAAGGACGGTCATACTCGTGTCGCTAAAGTCAAGACCTCTCAGGGGATTTTAGTGCGTCCGATCCAGCGCTTGTTCCCATTAGAAGTGATCCCGGACGAAGAGAAGAGGAAACCCTGTCACATTCAGGTGTCTCATAAGAAGGAGGAACCGGAGAAAAGTTTGGAGAAAATTCCAGAGAAGATCCCGGACCATATTAAGGAGAAAGTAACCCGCAGCGGACGTGCTGTGAAAACGCCAGAACGTCTTGGATTCTAATTGGTGCTGCGAATCATGATGTCATCTTCGTCGTTTTCATCAGTAATTACTGATGAAAAGTGGGAGTGTGGAATTTCGACATCATGCTTAATTTTAGTTCTTTAGTATAGATAAATCAAATTCAATTCATTTTATGTATGTTTTATATTTTGCGCTAGCAGTCCCGTGGCTGAATAGCATTTTCTTTTGTCGTATAATTTACGTTGTTCATTTCTTTAGTACTTAGCGAGCGTGTTCTCTATTTTATCTTTAGTCTGTGAGTAAGTTGCTAACTGAACACGTCTCAAGTTTGTCTCCGTCTAGTGGAGCATTGTATCCGAGCTTCTTTGCTCATATTTCTTACAATTAATTAATAAAGTTTAAGTTTAATTGTAATTACCAATCTACAAAGTGTTGATCCTGCCTGCCTTATTGATTCGTGCCCATCGTTCATATTTTCGCTGAAAACAGGACGTTTGGACTTAAAAACAGACGACAGACAGACGACAGACGACAGACAGACGACAGACGACAGACAGACGACAGACGACAGACAGACGACAGACGACAGACGACAGACAGACAGACAGACACGAAACCCGTTCTTACAAAGTAGCTGAAGCTACTTAATAAAGCGTAGAAGCAATAATTTGGCGTGATTACGTTCATGATAGATTTATTTTTTTTTAAATATCGCAGGATGTTTAAAAAGGGTGCTGTGAAAATGGCTTTCTCAATATTGTACGAAGCTTAATTTGTTGTGCAATTTTTTAAACTTACTGCTGCATGCTAAACTGTCAAACGAAATGTATTACATTGCTCTTTTATAACAAATGGAAACGGATTTAATATTAGTAATGTAAGCTGTAAAAAGTCAGGACGACTCAAGATAAATATTTAATTTTATATTAACATATAATTTGTACCACTTTACGCCTTTTTAAACTAGGATGGGCAAAAACTAAATATTTTATTTGCTTCAAATGTCTATAAAACACTAAATGCAGCTGGAAACAAATGTATTGAATTTCTTCAGAAACCAACCAAGCGTGATACCGATTGTCAACACTTATTGAGTAACATGACACATTAAAATATTCCAATGTAACATTATAAATATTGCATTTTTTGTTTACATTTTTAGTGGACTGACAATGATAATCATAGATTATTTGACCACAATAAATATTTTCCTGACTGCAAACTGGAATATCAAGTTAACAGACTTTGACGTAAGTCGGCGGACGTATTATTCAGACGATTTTGTGAAAGTGGGGAAGGATCCATAACCCTTGAGATGCTTTACATTAAAATCACTTCTCACGAATGTCTTCAACTTTAAAACTGACGTATGGGCCTACGTAATAACGCTGTGGGAAATGTATTTCTTGCCTGCGACTTCTACATCGAAATATTAAATAACGATTCATCATTTTGTCTAATGACACATAATTATCATGCATATGATATGGGAGTAGCTACGTATGATCAGAGTCATTGGGATTAATTTTGTTGATTATTGCGATTGTGTGGAAATATAACACTCTGGGAAGTGGGGCAATTGTCGCTGCTATACAAAGTGTGTAACTTAAACAGAAGAATACCTGACAGGAACAAGGGCGTATCTGCGGGACGTTGTTTCACTGGGCGCTCGGTCACCCCTTATTAAATTATCGGAATGCAAACTAGCTTTTATTTAAGTTCGGAAAAACTAACCAACCTTAAAATAAATTGCTCATAAAAGCAATTTTTACACGTTGTGACTCCCCAAAATTTTTTGTGACCCTCCCAAATCACAATCCTAGTTACAAGCCTGTTTATGGGACAAATACAGTGATGTCAATAATAACAAGCAATGCATATTTCATTTTCACAAAAGCATAATAATCGTACTAATCCCCAATTGTGATAAACAAAGGGCGGATATGTAGGATTTGCTACCTCTTTGGAGAGTCTTCGTAGAGGTCTCATAACAATGATCTCCACGAATCAGACCATTAGAAGACCAAAAATGCAGTCCTATTTTAACCTATTTTTCCTATTTTCCATGAGTCGGTCCTAATCCTAAGATCGATCTTATTTTAGAAAAATTGTCCTATTTGATCCTATTTGGTTTATATTTGGCCATTTTCACACAATTTTTTTTCATTTTTGTCCTATTTCGTCCAATGTTTACAAATGTATTCATTCTTGCGTAAAAAATTTACACTTTCCGAAAAACTAAAAATATTATAACATACAATTTACTCAAATGTGATGCAAATGTAGCAAAATACATCAAATTTGAAAGAATCGTCACCAGTTAGGAAGCAATGCTACTATTATTTTAATTTTTAAGAATAACTACTTTAGTGATGGCAAGTGGAAGAAGACTAAAGAAAGTAGATCTGTAAAAGGAAAGCCTAAAGTTTAAATAAAACTGTCCAAGTTATTCCCATGCTGAAAATTGTAGGAGAACATCTCAAGGCCAAAACTGTTCAATAAAGTCTCAATCACTTATACTGATACTAAAATGAAAAAAAACATCAATTTCGCTTTAGCTGCAACTCTTTTAAAACAATTTTCACACGCTGTAAGTTCGTATTCAAGGTCCTATTTTAACTCCTATTTTGCCCTTTTTTAGGTGCTACATCCTATTCAATTTCAGAAAACGGAAATCCTACCTATGCGCCCTTTGGTGATAAAGCACGAATTTTTTTGTGCAGTTGGGAATTATTGTAACTCCACACATGAAGATTTCACATTTGCAAACACATGACGTGCATCATACTACTGACTATAAATGTAATTATTTTCCATTGCATTGTTCCCAAAATCGATAAAATCTTGATTTGGCTTATATTTTGCAAACGTAAATGTGTTGATTGTGTTGTCCGTTGAACCTTGTTAAATGGTTCCACAGCAATATCGATCAGCTGAAAGTATTAATAAGCTTTACAGATTTTTGCACATTGTGCTATTTGTTTTAAATTATTGTTGCACGCTCCACATTAATCTACGTGTATTGCAGGTATTATAAAGCGAAGTGTTTATTGATAGACATAATGAATAGTTTGGTTTGGAGTAATTCAAGAAATAATTAGTTTCGTTGAAGAAACCTTTTCACATAAGGTAAATAATTAATTAAAGCATGCGCAAGTTTGAAATAATGCGAATATCATGCTATTATGGGCACCCTTACGGAATTGCATTTCATGATATGATGCCCAAGTAAATTGCGCTACAATTTCTTTAATCTGCATAAAATCGTGCAGTGCTGCAGTATAAACAACGGAACGTTCCATAATTCCATTACAAGTTAGCAAAAACTATATTACTCGTACTTACTCGAACTATCGTAGCTTATATATTATTTTGTTATGTACTTCTCAGCTGTGTTTGCTATATCAAAATATTAATTAAAGGTTTATCATTTTGTCAAATGACCTATAATTATCATGGCAATATGGGAGCAGTGACGTGTGTCTATAGTCATTAAAGCTAATTTTCAATCCTGGATACACGCTTGCTTGCGTTTGTAAGTGCGTTAGAAAGACATGTGGATTTGATTTGAAACAATGAAAAACAGAAAAAATCTATCCGAGCTTATAAATGTGTCTAAATATTGCATTTCTCTTGTAAAACATTCAGCTTGAAAATTTATTATACAGTTTCGAACTTGAGACTTTATTGAACATTTTGGCCTTGAGATATTCTCCTACAATTTTCAGCATGGGAATAACTTGGACAGTTTTATTTATACTTGAGACTTTCCTTTCTTTTACAGATCTACTTTCTTTAGTCTTCTCCCACTTGCCATCAGTGAAGTACATACTTGCACAAGGCATCCGATATCTACAAATTACTGCGTCTATTAAGCACTAAAATACTTATATAGTTACTGACTAGTAGTAGTGCAATCAAAAGAGTGAAGAATTGGGGAAATTGCAAAAAATATTTTCAGTTTTTGAGTAAACTAGATTTTTTATTGAGAAAATTTTAGTAAGTTAAGTAAATGTTTAGTACGTTTTCAGGTGCTAATAGAGGTAGTGCACATAGCTCTACTCCAAAGACAGGGGACCCATGTCGCAAATTGAAGAAAATTAGAATCATTTCTATAATTGAAGCGGTAATACATACACAGATAATATACTTACATACTACTATACCCGTAAATATTTTTGTGTTTTGAAATTCTAATTTTTGTACAAAATTTTGTATAACTTCACACACACATATTTTCAAACGTTTAAAAATTACTCTTTCATAACGTATTTACAGTGTACTGCAGCTATTTCCATTCTTTTCCATACATGGATTATTATTTTGGAAATAATATCGGGTATTATTAACTAATAATAATGTAAGGTATTTTTTACAAACGGCTATGTGCGTAATTTTGAGTGCTTTAAATCAGATTAATCAACACTGAATGGTGGTTTGAAAATTATGATTTCAAATAATACAACAAATCTGATTGAATTTCAAGAATTATTTAAGAAAATAGTCAAAAGTTTAATATTAGTTTATAAAAATTACAAATAAATCTGGAAAATGATATGTTATGTCAATCAATATATCCAGGGCACCCTTATATATCTTAATGAAATATGTTTGTTATTTTTACTATTTTTTGAATTAATTTGGCTGATTAGTTTAAAGTTATCTAGTTTAAGACGTCGGCCGGCCCGGCCCCAAAGGGGCCCGGCCCTGAGAAACTTTATCACCCGACCTCCCTATCGCTACGCCACTGGAAATAAGATGCGCCGAATTTGTGCCGGCAATATAAACATTGTTATTATAATGTAATTTAACAATCCTTTAATATTTCATGCAATGTTTGCAAATTCTAAAAATTTGGTATGTAGGAAAAAATATTACTATTCATTGGAAATTGCAGATTGCAGGAATTATGCTAAACGAGAAAAGTTTTAATTCTTCAGAAATTAAAATATTTTTCCCACAATATATAGTATTGTATTTGTTATTAAAATTGTGTAAATGTTATACATATTAATGTTGAGAGCTATGTAATCAATGCTGTTGCTAATGACCCGCCTTTTTATTTTGTAATTTAAAAAAACCTGAGAATAGAGGTCGTCGTCTTTCATTATTAAGTTAAAAAGCCCAACGACTATTGCAAACTTTATAGGAAGGATAAACTTTAGTTTTATTGCATCTATTTCTATGCGCATTTATATCTATCTGAGAGTACAGTGCTTGCCAATCACAATTTACTCTTATATGGGGTCAAGCGGTCAGAGCCGTAAGGACGAGGGGGGCAGAGGTTGACGCTCCTCTCGGCGGGACCCGAAGGGGCCGGGCCAGGAAGATATATACACTAGATATTTTGGTAAACTGTGAGTATTTAAGTAGATAATAAAACACAGAATAACATTATCTTCAAATATTCCACGGTTGCTACTGCTTATGTTTAAAAAGCCCATTATAATAATTAATTGAAAAGATTTAATTATATTATAAACTATTATTAGTAAATTGTTTATATTATTATTTCGTAATAGGTAAATAAAAGATGAGTCACGAAATGAAATCCTCTGCAATCGGTTCTGTAATATTTTGGTTAACAAATATTTACTCTGTATTTACGAGAATCCATCTCTTATTGTTAGTCACTTTAATAATTCTTAAATTCGAAATGTGATCAAAGACAATTATAAGCAATAAATGAGTCATTCTTCACTTAAGCCTGATGAAGAATATTATGAAATCGATTGCAAAAATTAAAACCGTGATGACCCATTATTAAACAAAGTAAAACCGATTGCAGATGATTTCATTTCGTGATTAATCTTTTATTTACTTATTACGAAATAATAATAGAAATTCCACGGTTGTTACTGCTTATGTTTAAAAAGCCCATTATAATAATTAATTGAAAATATTTATTTATATTATAAACTATTATTAGTAAACTGCTCCCGACTGTATTTATTTCACATTACTGTGTGAAACGAAACTAGTGGGGTATATTATAGTAAGTGCGTACAGTTATAATTAAGTGCTGATAATATGTCAGATATAATATGTAATCAGGCAATATTTTCTCTACCAGAATAAAATTACTGTCCATTAAGGTTTAAAAATACATGCAATTTTGTTTTTAAGAATGCGAAATTTTGTCAATCCTTTTAAATTTAAATAAGGTTGTTCATTTAAAAAAAAGTTTTTCCAAACTTTTGATGTAATTTCAATCTTTTAAAATTTCTTATACGTAGTTGTGCTCCAAAAAAGTTAAAATATCAGGTTATATTTATTCTCCTGATAATTCGGAGGTTAAAAGATGCAAAAGTTTCTTAATTGCTTTAAACTTTTGATATTATTGTTGTATCAAACAGAAAAATTTTCGCCATTTAATCCGATAATTTGAAGTCTGAAAATGTGCAAATTCCTGAATTACTATAATGTCATGATGCTTGTGTCCCTTAAAATTAAAAAAATTGTCACACTAATTTTAATCTCCGGGTATTTCGTTTGTAAAAATACAATATTTTCTGAATCTACTTAATCTTGTGATTAATAGGTCTCTGAAAATTGCAAAACAATTATGCTCCATTTATTATGTTATTATTCGACACCCTACCCTGTACCCTGCTAGTTGTGTTGCGTAAAATTCCTAAATTTTCGCATTTCATTTAACTTCACATTTAATCGAAGGTTCAAAAATATTAAATGTTCATATTTCGTAAAAATGTCTGCTAATATTACGGTTTTACAAATATTTTGCTTGCCTTCTCACAATTGTGCTTCTGACAAATATTTCAATCTCTTGGCTATTGTTTCGTGCCAAATTGCAAAATGTTTTGAATTCCATACTGTTTCTGCTAGTTTTATTGTTAAAAATATCCTCGATTTCGCTAATATATGGATAGATGGAAGGATTAACAAAATAACATTTCTTAATCCATTTAATATGCCTACACAAAGTGTGGTTTGAAAATAGGATCTATTCTCTCTATCTTTACAATCTGCTAATAATCATTTGGCTTTAAAATGTATCAATTTATGAGTCGCAATGATATTTGCCTGGTATTTTTTTTGATTATTGAATAGGTGAAACTGAGTCTAGGATAAATTCTGCAGAAAAAATACAAGTCATATTATTTATATAAGAGGCTTATTAGAGGGGCCGGGACAACAAACATTGCAATAGCTTTCCTCTCGGCCGGGCCATACCTTGTTACGGCCCTGCAAGCGTGTACAAATGCTTTTTACAAGCCCTGATGTTCTATTGACTGCGAAGTCTCCTAGCCAGACCAACAATATCTAACATTTTTATTTACATTGTTTTAAAAATCATTTTATGAATGCTACAGATAACATTTCTTTCTGATGAAGTATTATTTTTCGTATTTTAGCGTGCTACCAATACCACCTTAGTTCATAGACAGCCATTGCAATTTCTGCCAAATATCCAAGAAAAGCAATACATGTGCCTGTGACTAGGATATAGAAAATAGTTATTATATTTGAATTAAACATTGTCAATGGTCGTGGTAAATCTTCCAAGCAATCTTTACACATTCTAAAATTTGTTCCTGAAGCAAAATAATCCCACGCATTGAAAATTCCAGTTTGGAAGAAATATTGGAAGCGAGACTTGTAGTAATTCTCCAGAAATTGTTGTCTATCTTCCAAACAAAAAATATTAAGTCGCACACTATATTGTTGGTTTTTAAAAGTTTCATCAGGCAATCCGAAATATAATTTCCGTTTGGGTACGATTGGTTTTCCCTGCATATTCCACTCGGATTCATTTAAAAACAAATTATGATGACCACTCTCATAGAAATAGGCAGAATTGCTACATTCTGAAATCCACATTTGTGGAGTGACATCTGGATAACGTGGATGAAATAAATGATTTGGTTTTGTAAGATTTTCAATTTCAGTATCAAAATCGCTGTTCATCAAGAACAGAAAGTAGCTCTGATAAGATTTCTTGCAAAGGGCCAATCTATTACATATTTCGAACACAAATCGCCATGTACTATTTATAATTAGCTGTCTACGTCCAAAATAATTTTTTTCTAGCAAACAATTAGCTCCTGTGATGAATTTCACGTACAGAGTTTCACTGAACTCACCTGAGTTATTCATTTTATATTTATTGTAGCATTAATAATGAAACAAGGCCTGTTGTTGCAAATGGAAATACCACGTTGTTTTATTATTTACTGTACCTGTAGATATTATGTTGTAATCTACTATCTCATTTAGATTATTTATTTTCATGAATTTTCTTACACTTGTTAAATCCACAATTACAATTCCTTTGTAGCAGTTTGTTAAAACAATTCCCATCAGCAGAAATGTGCCTATAATGAATCGAAACCATAAAAGTCGCGATATATTTTTGGGGAAATTATAACTGATCTCGATTAAATGACCATAAGAAATTAAAACAGCAGGAATATCACCAGAATATTTGTTTATAAATAATGCTACGTACAAAATCGCAGTAACACAGATAAATGCTACAATAATTCCAATCCATAATGAAAATTGAAAAGGCTGGACATAAGCCTCGAAAGATATTTTGTCTCCACTCAACGAAGAGCATGAAACAAAATTCATTGAGACAGATTTCATTGCTAATTGTGATTTATGAAACCAATCATTTGTTCCAAAATCAAGCATAAGTTCTAATTCTGAAGAACTTTCAGGTACTTTGAAGACGTACCTATTATTATTTTCGAAGTCAGGAGAACAAATAGTCTTGGAATTGTTTAGAATGTTCTCAAATACACTGGTAATGCTGGCTAAGTCACCTGCTGCGGACGGATTTTCTAAAGGCACTTTACCAAATTTTAATTTCCAACTCTGTTTGTAACAACGGAAAGTTTCTGAACTTTGGAGTTTAACTGATAGCTGTGAAAATATTTTTTCTGCCTTCCTGATCAACGCTTCCCTAAGTTTTAGCCCACTCGGTGTATCTATATTTAAAAAATTAAAGCTGCCGATTTGTACAAATAAGGGGGATTGTTTGTCTGTCTTTTTAATAAAATATGAAGAAACTTTGTTGTCATTTATAAAATAAATCAAAAGAAAAAGCTCTGTTGCATACAAATAATAACTGCTGAATTTCAAATCAGGATTATATGAATTTAATTGGGCGAAAAAATTTAATCTGGTATTAGCCCATTTACTTTCCACAGTAATATCTTCGTCATGTTCGTAGACATTCTGTAATAATATGTGAATTGTTGTGTACCGGGCATCATGAGAGTAAGAGTAAGGATAAAATTGCCATCTGGAAGGAATATTAATATTTTGGACTAAATACTTTGTAAACCTCCAATCGGTTTGACTATTGATATTCATATATACAAGAATATAAGACAGGCAAGTATTACCAGAAAATATAGGAGAAAAGATGTAACGTTTCAGCCAATTATTGAAACAAAATCCAAACGCATAACCATAACATTTTTGTTTATATTCAAGCTCAAATTTATTTTTCAGAATATCTATCCGATTGAACGTATACGGAATGGTTAGTTCTCCCAAAATTTTCAGCATGGGTACTTCGTTAGACTTCACATATTTGTAATTGTAAAATATAAAATTGACGTGACACTTATTTTCCCATCCTGCCAAAGTTTTTAGAAATTTGTAGTTTTTTCCTGCCAGAACGACACATTTGGATAATATGGTGCCCAGTAGAAACAAAGCGTAGAAAAAGTAATTTGCCGCGATTATGTTCATTATAGTTTTACCTTTTTTAAAATAATGCAGAATATTTGGCAGAAGTTTTGCAAATATAAATTTGTCAATATTGGACGAAAAAACATTTGTGAGGTTAAACTGTTTTTATTGCTGTAGACAAAACTTTACTGCAAAAATGCATTACATTGCTTTTTTTATAATAAATGGAAATTGATGCAATATTAGTAACAATATAAATTTCAAGGTCAATCAAGACAAATATTTAATTTAATCGTACTAATGGATGTTTGTTATTTGTACTTTTTCAAAGTTGGATGCCTGAAAATCGAAGTTGTATGTGCTTGAACAAAATACTTGTTAAATGTTTAAATATTAAATAAAAATTGATAGGATATGCAAAAAAAAATTTGTACTGCGAATATTATCTGCAATATGTGGACTTTAAAAATGTGATTCCTAAGTCTAACCTTCCTTTTATTTGTGACCACCATAACTGAAGAAAATATTATTTGATTATCAGTATTATGTTAAACTTTTCATACTCAATATCTGTGAAGCAATAAAGGTCCAGTTTGAAAATGGAACAAATCGATGACATTCAATGTTAATATATAATATATAATGTTGTTACTGAGTCGGCAACCGTGAATAAGATTATATAATATTGAATTAGATATCATTTTGTTAATTTAATGAATGTTCGTTTACTTTAACTATGCAGCTTTTCTGTTCATGTCACCGTTACGTCACCGATACGTCATTAACGTCACTGACTTCCTGTAAAAACTTCATCTCTAAAAAACTGCTTGACTGGAGCCAAGTACAGACCTGGCCTAAATTTTGGCTAGTAGTTAATTAAATTGCCGATTTTTCGTATTTATATATTTCACTTCATCAGTCTGACTGCAATTATAAATTAATGCATATTGTCTCACATTGTCTCATTCATTCCAGATGCTCCTTGCGGTGGCGGTATCTCGTACTTCAAATTTGATTTACAAAATAAACAGTGTTAAATTCAACTTTTCAAATATTTTATCAACACGAATGATAGAAAATTTAATTAACTATCATATAAAGTTTACCCCATGAATGAAACTATTTCCGCTCAACTACTTTTTTAGAGATGAAGTTCAGATCAGTGGCGTAAATCGGGGGTACGCAGGGTACGCAGTGCGTACGGGCCCCCGCGCTTAGAGGGCCCCGAAGGGGCCCCCATATGTCCATTTTTACAGTTTGTTTCAAAAATATCAAGAAAATATATAGGTAAATTGGTAAATTGTACAGATACCATGTGAATAGGGCAGCGAAAACTGTTGCAAACTATGCCCCTTCCTCTACAGCTAATCATAGTAATATGTAAAATTCATAGATCGTAAAAACAATACTGATTCAGAGCGCTGTTAAAAAACATCAAAAACTCAGAGTAACTTTAGTGTTAAGATTAAAAGTAATCGAAAAAAGCTTCAGACTTCGTGGGAAAAGAACTGGCTTGTAATGTAACCGGTCATCCATTTAAAATAAGAATTTTCTCGTTTTACAGATCACATATTTAACAATAGTTTCCTTATTTCTTGGAAAAAGTTGAACAAAATATTTTTACTCAAAATTCAAGATGAAAATACTAACTGAGGTTTAAATCACAAAATAACGCAAACCATTTTGTAAAACTAATTTTGAAAATACAAAATTAAAAACGCAATACAGAACTCAGAACGTGTTATTCTTTTGTAATAATACGTAGTAAAAAATTTCGACTACTTTCCTCGAAAAATAATGTTTCTCTTTGTCAACTTCGGTTTTGCAAATACTATTAACCAAATTATAGCTATTTCATATTTTTAGCGGGTCAATTAATCAAAAGAAATTTTAAGAATGAAAGAAATGAAATTATTTTTAGTTTTCTTTGATCCAATCGCTAAATACAAAATAAATTAGGAAATATTTGCTTTGAAAATACAACACTCATTAAACAAATTTAGACTTTTCACAATATTTTGAAAATTTACAATGATCATTTTTATACGGTTTTTTTTCGGGGACCGACGTCGAAATCTCCCCATTGTAAAAAATCTTAAAATAAATGTTCCCATAGAAATTATGAAAGAATGAGGATTTTATAATGTAAATTTCTCCAAAAAATTAATTTTCTGTTAAAAAATAGAAAAATATATCGAAAAATGTAGAAATGCTTTAATAACTACATTACACTCCATTTCTTAGCAGGTCATGCTCAAAAATAGAAGAACATGCCAACCTGCCGATACGATACATTTCTCGATTGTGGCGACAATTTTTTGTTTTTAATTGAAAGAAGCAAGATATTAAACTCCGATTAGCGACAAATTGTAAAAAATCGTTTCGCATGAAGTTATTTGAAATATGACAATAATGCCTTCTTAGCCACTAGCCACAAACGCTACTGTAAAACGTTGCCTACTTACGGGGCCCCCGATTGAAAGCTGCGTACGGGCCCCCGCGTTCGGTTTTACGCCACTGGGTACACGTGTTCTAGTGTACCATTGAAAGGCTAAGTTTGAAGATGGGGTCAATCGGTCAACTCGTTATTGACCTTTGACCTTTCAGACTAACTAGTCTTTTACAACCTCCCAAATAGTACATTGCATTTTGAAAGCTGCTAAATGCTGTTATGTCAAATATTGTTAGACTCAGGGTGGTATCAAGATATTTGTAATAGAGGGCTCGAGCCGTCTGG
>JABASD010004344.1:0-15862 GCA_019776165.1 Pogonognathellus flavescens
ATGACATTCTTACTAACTAACTGTGAGTGCTGTGTGTAGGAGCAGGCAGTAATAGTTCTGACATGCGCAGTGTGGTTGGGTGCACTCAGAACTTCACTTGGGATTATAGAAGGTAGAATAAAGAATAATAATTATTCTCGAACCTGTTCCATATAATGTGACACTGACAAAACTCTTTTTCACACCATGCATTGCATTCATATAGCTATTAAAGCATTCGGTTGCATTATCTATAATTACTGTCAGTATGGACATGATAAATACATTCTAATTGATGAATTGAATTTTAAAACTAACTAAAGGATTTTAATATTAAGACTATGTGAGATTGAACGTTTTTCTTACAGAGAGATTTAAGTAGCAAAATACATTGCTTTTTGAACCTCTTTGTTTTCTTAATCAGAATTAGATTTTGCGTCGAATGAGCTCAAGTACGACAGAATTGGATGGCATTTTCATTTGATATTTGTTTAATACCAATGTAACCTGGGTTTACATCTTCTTGCGAATATTTTATTGCTTGAACCCGTATATGGTCGATTCCGTCGTAATTCGTAGCTCATTCAATGTTGTAGCTCAAAATCGAATTCTGCTAAACAATTCGTTTTAAGCTCAATCTCAATCTCAACTCTCAAACTTAAATTTATCTTTTGTAGGTAAATCTCAAAATATTATGCAAAAAGAGCGATTCGTCCAGATGTATACAGAGTACCTACAACCATGTATGCATTGCATAAGTAAACATAATATTTATAATGTTCATAGTCCATATTGATCGTAACATGTAGTAAGTGGGCATGTATTGTATTCCATATTCAATGACAAAAACATTTTACATTGCAATTGTACTTAGCTTTAATTTTAATAATTTTAATGACATTGTGCGTGTTATGTTGTGTGCTTCAGTAAGTTCGGTGTGGTATTACATTACCAACATTTTAGATCGTGTATGTATGTAAAGATTTTACAAACACTTTATGCTATGAGAGTAGCTATGAGAAGTTGATCTAACCGGAGCACCGCCAAACCACAAAACAACTTGTGTAGTGTTTACTGTGTAGCAAGTAGCAACTTTCAGTTTTCGGAGTTGAGGGATCTCTCTCTGGTCGTGGACGATTTCTTTTCATTTTGTCATTTTGTTGTGTTAGTTGTGTAGGTGTCCTCTCTTCATCACTCGTCATAATACAACTAATTTTCGGACCGCAGGACTTCCGTTTAGTCATTTCCATCGGGATGACCCAAAGCACAATAAAGGTTGTCGATTTAAAATTACACAATTTTTCATTGCTTATTGATGTTTACTTTATGTAATCACTTATATTCTTTACAAGTCAAGGTTAAGCTTTTAATTCATAATTTTAGTTTCATTAACATGCAATCGGTTAGGTTCAAGTAAGCAGTGAATTATTAAATTATTACGTACAAAATTAATACTGTTTTGTTCATTTGGTTTAATTTAATCTTTAACTTTGCTTTTTTGCATGCCTGTTCCGGCCACCGACCGAACTTGCCGTTCACCCATACGATGTATATGTTAATGTTATGTAATGTATTACATGTATGTACTGCGAAACTGTAGCCGGTGAAAATTGTTTAAGAATCTTGAACACTGAAGATTGCAAAAAAGCTAAGCTAACCTGTTGGCGTGTTGACATTTTTCTACCAAAACAGGTACACAGTATAATATATTATGTAATATGTATTTCTTGAACAGTAATTGCCAAGTTTCCAACATCCAGTTAGATAAGGTGATGCAATTATGCAACGAGCTTACATTACATACACATTGTGGTAATCATTATTTTTGTGTTCTGATTTAGTTCACCATTGCAAATCTTCGGCACCAGAGTCTACATCTGACATCCCGGTTTAACCGGCACTGCAACTCGGCAACACATATTCATTATTTAAGTAAGTTATTCTTATTTTTAACTCACATTAATCATACAATATTATCCATCAGTTCCTTCCTGCGTTTATGTGAGTCCCTTTTTAATTGGCAAAACATTAACTAAGTGTAAGCTAACTTTGTAATACTTTATTGTATTTGTGAAATGTCTTTAGTAATTCTGTCACACGAGCGTTGATTTGCACACAGACACATGCAGCTACTTCACATAAGATATATTAAAGGCCAATGCCAATACTATTCGTGTATAGGCCCGCAAGGATCTTATCAATTTTGGTTGTTTGATTTGTATAAATTATCTGTTCAGTGTACGTCAATAATCTAAAGTACCCATTCAGTCAGAGTCAATTTTAAAGTATACTGTGTTTGTGCACACGTATTGTTTTATTAAGTAACCATTGAAATGCCAACTTTGCTATAAACTTGTTTTGACTTTGCTTAGTTTTATCATTCACTTACGTGGAACCTATGGTATCGCTTTTGTTAAAGATAAGTGATAAGCAACTTGTGATTTGCAAATTAACTTACAAAATAAGAGTAAAATAGTATTTGTAAAGTAGTATTTGTAAAGTAGTATTTGTACGATTTTTTGGGTCAGGTATGTTCATGTAAATTATAATTGTTATTTTAAGAAACAAAATTAAAATACCGAAGGAAGGTCATTGTAGACAATTGTTTGTGGTCAGCGTCTGTTCTCTTCAGTCTATTCAAATCATAGACAGGCACCTTTGTAAACTTGTTATGTTGTGTTCGTCGATGACAATAATATTTACTGACAGTTTAATTGTCTTTACGTAGCTCTTTCTCGTTTTCGGTAAACTGTTTTGGATTTTCATCTGATATCAGTTCTATATTACCTGGTACTTTCCTTGTTTGTTATTTGTTTGTAAGCAGAAAATTAATTTATGACAGGACAAAGTTTCACGACAAGAACACGGTGAAACAGAATAATATAAGAGTTAGTTGTGGTACAAAATGCTTACTTATTGAATAAACGGGTTTGTTATTTCGTGTATCGATACAGTCAATGTAATATAATGTACATATAGTCAATACTAGTAGAATACCTATTTATATTCTTAATTTTTTGCAACATTAGTAAACATGAGAAAATAATGATTGGAAAAATAATTGTTACAGTGATTAATATTCTCAATTATCTCAATACCTTGACAGGTTAAACTGAAACAAGCAAACTCAAGATGAGGAAACTACTGCTTTTGTCCAGCTCTGTTCTACATGGTTCTGGATTTTTGGAATATGCTCAAGAATATATCATGGAATTCTTCCTGAAGTACGACCCGTGATTTTCACATTGTTCCTTTTTGTTGTTAACATTGTAATGTTTTCATACATTGTCACAGATAGGGTTAAACAGTTTTTTATTTATCTTTCAACGAAGGAACGGCGTGAAAGAAGTCTTGTTCGTTCCTTATGCCGCTGTAGGAAGCCAAAGTGAGTATACTGATCTAGTGCGGAAGGAAATGAAAAAGTGGGGTAAAAAACATTAAAAAATCATCACACAAAATAAATTCGGCACATTTAAAAGAACCATCTGAAAATTATTTTTAATTTTATTGATTTATTTTTTGATCATATTTACAATAGGTTTTCAAGTTAAAGGCCTGGATGAAGCCAGTAATCCAATCGATGCAGTTAACAATTCACAATGCATATTTATTGGCGGTGGGAACACGTTTCTGCTTCTAAAGCTTTTGCAGGAAAATAATCTTATTGATGTGATTAGGAAGAAAGTTTTGGAAGTAAGTTGTAATTTCAAATGTCATTCTGCTCTGCAATAATTTCCGGAATGTGAACTAAATGTTATAACTTCATAGGATGGTGTGCCATACATGGGGAGTAGTGCTGGGACAAACGTGGCAACAATTTCTATCAATACAACGAATGATATGCCAATTGTTCACACGAAGTCTTTCGATGCCATTGGTCTCTTGCCATTTAACATAAACCCACATTACATTGATTCGGATGCGAATAGCAAACATATGGGGGTAAGATTAAAAGTCGAAACATACTTTGTAAATCATCGTATAATGTGTTTGTACTATATTGGAATTTTTTCCGTTAGGAAACTAGAGAAACCCGAATAAGTGAGTTCCACAAGCTCCCTGAGCCGAAACCACCAGTTCTCGGGTTAAGAGAGGGCTCATTTTTACATGTCCGTGGAGATCTAGCTACACTAGGAGGTCTTCTTCCAGCTATTCTCTTCGTTCAGTAATGATAATATTTAAATACTCTGTGTTATTTTAGAATTTTCTTCTATAATATACAGTTAATGCAATATAAAAATCGATTTTGCAGGGGCAAACCGACTGAAAATATTCCCACAGGATCCGACTTGAGCTTCTTGTTGCAGCCAAACCGAACTGATTCCTAATGATAAAGTGTGTAGCTAAAAAAGCTTTGTGATTTCAATTAAGAGGTGCAGGCTGGTTCTTAAGCAACGTCTTTTCTGACACTGCGGAGGGTGAAATCATCTAGTTAAGTCAACTGTAAGTATAATTTTGTGTTTTGCATCGTTGCCATTGAATGTTAGGTGTAAGCAATGTAATTCCATTACGTACATCTCCCTAAGTCAAATGAAAGTGCTATACGAATGTGAAAAATATGTAAATCAGTCAAAGTGTAACATAATATTAAATACCATTGGCATTTCTTAATTTGACTATTTTCATGCTTAGTCGTCCTTTTCCAAGAGATTTATAAAGCTAATATTAACATAATCTTTAAATTCAGTTCTCTGAATATATATTACAAAATGAACTATTGTCTATTTGTTTTCAATGAATTATTTTGATCCAACCCTAAACATTGTCATGTAATGTATCTAACATTAAACAATTTTTAATATTGCTAATGTGAAATACATCTAATGTAACTCAAACACATCTCTAAAAGATTAAACTTCTTATTTGTGTAGTACTAAACAAAGAAACATCTCTTTATTGCCATAAGCTGTTTAGAAGGAGTTGTTATCTGTGTTATACTTCCATCTAATCGGCACATTAATTTAAATTTGTAGCGCAACATTTTACTGCAAGGTTATTCAAGGCAGTATCATCTAAGGATAAAAATAAAACAGGTTGATGGTAATTAAATTATCAAATAATAGAGTTGTATGCTAGACTCAAATCTTAGTGAAAGAGTGTTAACTTACCTATAAGCATTTTGTTTTCTTCCACTTGTGTCTGCAGACCACATATGGCATAGCCTTTAGAGCATTTTTTAGGTTCAGTCCAGTTACCCCATTCAGTTCCATCACCTTCCAAGTAACCTCCGTCTCCGTGAAGGTCTGAACAAAAAAGCCTTAAATTATTAGCCGCAGTGTCATCATGGGAAGGTCCTTGGTAGCTTTGGCTTCTTAATTGGAAGCCTGTAGCTACTCCTTCGCATTCAAAGATTGCTCTCCATTCTCCGAAATCGCCAATAGAACTTGTAATTATCTTGTAAGATTTAATTGGTGAGTTCGTTTCTCTGTGGTCTCTCGGTTGGGAGCAAAAGAATTTGATTCCATTTAATCCAGTTTCATCTACTGTTGTGGGTTTTTTAACTTCGACCTTTAATTGCATCCCAACCACTACATGACCATTTTTACACTCTTCAAGATCTCCCCATACTCCGAAGTCTGTTACTGTAGGTGAGTGCAAAAACACGGAGTTGGGAGGATTGGCATGAATGTGGGAACCAGGTGTAATCGCAAATATAGAACCAGATTTCAGAATTAGAAATAGGAATGAGTAACAAATGAGACTGATATTCTTAGAATTTCTCATTGTTCAATTTAGTCCCAAAATCCTACTTATTTTTCTTCTTGTAGGAATATAATTTAGTTTATGTTTAAGGATCAAGTTATAGAAGAATTGTGTATACAAAACCTGCCACACAGAGTCTAAAATCTCAGTCCGTCGGAATACAAATAGTGTTTTAAGTTTCCATTAAAGTGAATAATAGCTGAAAATATTTTAGGATGACATAATTTTAAGACCAATATTAATTAGCTTTAACTTTAACCAAGGTCGTCCCTCCAACCAAATCCATTGAAGCATTATATTGACTGGTGTAATTATTTCTCATTGTCAGTCTTCAGTTTAAACTAATAAAATGAAGGTCGTATTTACATTCTTGAACAGTAATTAAATCTTGGTACTTTATACTTATTGTCATTTCATTGTACTTTGTTAAATGAAAATGCACACTCTTGTTAACATTCTCCAAACGTAATTAATCAACTACTTATGAGAATAACAAACATGTAATTATAAAGTTTACTGATCCACATAACATTTACGTGATTAATTACAATTAAAATTAAGTACAATAACTATTGTATGAAGTTATACAAAGAGTGTTAGATAAAAATGCACAATGAGATATTTGTAATGGTTTTTGTAGTGAATACTTCATTAAACACTTACGACGTCATTAGAAGCTGTCCGCACAAACAATACATGAACGACTTGGCATTTAATTCTCTGAACTGGAAGCAATTTTGCATTCCTGGAATTCAAAACTGATATCTATATATACTGGAGAGCCTATGTAGCTCTATGTAATTATAGTTACAAATAAAAGGATAAAATAGACACTGCAAAGAGCACAGTGTGATCTGCTGTAGCTAGAAACCATAACATTAAGTAACGAAGCTCTTGGTTGACATTTATTGCTTGTATCAAGTAAAATAATCTTTGTTTTAGTGAATCGTGTACATAGACAGAGCATGGGTATAGGACTTAGATAGACTTCTACTTGAATTTTCCCCAGAGAAAGCAAAGTGAAGTGGAGAGAGAAATCTATTTATAGAGACAGTTGACATTGGCATCCATGCTACTTCTACTATTACTATCCACCCATCACATTCACGCAGTATCTTTTATCGCTAGCAAATCAAGCGTCCTTACTATGCCATACCAAACTACTGAAACGTAACATATCTGAAGATACGTTACTGTACGTTGTAAACGTACTCAGGCATTGCAAAGTACCTATACATTTGGTCTGCATAGCAGTAGTAGTAATGCGCCCAGACTGAACTATTGCAAACCATGTATCCTCCTGGCTTTATCTTGTCCACTTGAATTTTACAACGGAACGATAGCAAATGAAGAGTTGCCCAAGTACACACAAGTCGTAACATTCCCACTAAACTATAATGTGCCCAACACAAAAGACAGACATGAATGTGCCATGAAATTTTTATCGAAATCAGTAGCACCAGCTATGAAAGAATATAATGTGAAAATGGCTTTTTATACAAAAAGAAACAGACACAATTCGAAATTGACTTTTAAGAAAATTAAAAATATCTATTTGTACATTAAGAGGTCAATTGAATAAGTTGACACCGAAAAGGAACGATAACGCACATCTTTTCAGGGATGTGTAAAAAGACATTTATTGTTAAGAAAACTGATACTGTTTATATAAATATGTAGGTATAACAAGAAAGAAAAGGTAAGGTGATTGTGAGGTTCTTTGCATTCTTCGTTGTATAATATCAAGTCATCGTATTAACACATTTTCTAAGTAAAATATAAAATACTTGTATTGATGGTATTCTCTAGTAATAACCCTGGAACACCTATTTAATATAAGCAGAGAGAATGTTACACTGATATAGTTATCTTTCATCCAGCCTGGAAAAATAGACCTTTGCCCAGCAACCCCTTTATAATTCTAGTTTGTATGAGATTGCATTCATAAAGTCTCTTTTCTTCATTTTGTGCTTGCAGTGTGGCCTATCTATCTTATATTCTGGAAATTGTGTAGCTGTCTCATTCTGCTCTACTTAAGCTTACTGCACTTTTAAAGAAAAATTGCAAACACAACCTCTACAGTCAGTGTTTGCTTGATAAAAACGTCTATTTAATGCAAAGCAAAACTTGTACACGTACACCACGTACCATATTAACTGATTACTGTGATTCCATATATATAGTTCATAAAAATTCGTATTGCATCCTGCATCTCCCACAAGGAAGACTTCCAACTCTATTTCCGTGACGTGATGGTATAATAACAATACGTTTCCATTAGAACCCTTCGCCTCCTTCATGTTGCCTCTACTGTTTACGAACGATTTATTGCTGCCATGCTATGAAAACACTACACATTATTTAAATTACTGATGCACATTTTTTAGCGACAGTGCATAGCTAGGAGAAGTTTTGCCGGACGAGCTTTTTTAAATTCTTGTTATGTAGACATTATTTTAATGATAATCAATGTAAATAGAAACAACAAATTGATTCAAACAGGGAAATTCACAGAAGTAAGTGGTAAGTCAAACAGAAAAATGATTTGCCGAAGAGTAAAAGAAAACAAACTTTCTCGAAGAAAGCGGAGAAAGAAGCTTTGCTTTCTCTTGACTGATAGCAGGCAATATTGAAGCTTTGTCTGAATCTTTTACTTGCTTTTACTTACAAAGAGTTTGAGAAGCCTTTTCAACTTTTACTTTACGGTCGACATAAATTTTACAAACGATTTTATATTCAAGTCTCACAGTTAGGATTACATAAACCTCAATATTATAACAATAAATTAGTACATTTCTGTGTCAATACAAGTGCTCATGAATATTGCACACGGCTGTGCATAAAATATTGAAAAACTTTTTAGCATTCACAAGTAGCTGTCTGCATGTCATTTCCATGTTGTGAACCATGACAGTAATTCCCACACTCCATGGAGAAGCAACCTTGAATTTAAACCATGCATCCAGGTATGAAACCCAAACATCCATTATGCATATTCTTATACCTGTGTCAATGTTGTCATAAGATTATAGTCTTTCATGCATACAATCCGTTTCCATTTCTTTCCGAATTTCATCTAAGAAACTCACACTACAGAAGAAGAACATTATTGTATTCATGTATGCACATGTGTAATGCCCTAAGTCATTGTATGCAAAAACCAGGCTCTCAAATCTACTTAAATATTTATTATCCATTCATATAGGCCAGTCAGTGTAAGAATAATTCCACACGACAGAACCATCAGCGTGTTTTGTTGTTTAGTGCCGTGTCACCACTCATACACCACACAGCAAGACATATGCTGTAATTTATAAGGGAAGGGTTTTTAGTTTATATATAATACACCTACCCAATCTCTAAGATTATTTTTATGCAACCATGCAGGCTTATCTTCCCATATGTGTAGCTTCAGCAGTGAGAATTCTTGAATAAAAATATTTTTAGATTATACTTACGGAAACATTTTTACTCGTGACGTAACTTGTATATGTGTCTAGTTACAGTTAGCTGTCACGATCTGTCATGGTTGAAGAATTGCAAATATATCATAGTGGTTTTGTTTTTGTTATTAAACGAGTGGTTGCTTGTTACACATTTAATACATGTCAAAATAGTCGTCTGCATGCAAATGTGGCGGTCGTAACATTGTTTGGCTAGCCTGGCTTTGTCCTATATAACGAGACAAAGAAGCATGGGATAATCTAACTTTCACCCTATCGTTATGCTTTCACACATGCTGGTTTGGTTTAATCAAGTCTAGGCATTTATTTTGTTATTGCAAAATGTAACTCTTGATAATGTAGCCATATTTATTCAAAAATGTTTCATTTCGTACAAGTAAAAAAAAGAACATAGAAATGATCTGTTTGATGACCACAATAAGGATTTTTGGAATATTATTTGAAGTTTTAAATGGCAATCAAAGTAATCATTGTACCTGTACCTATACCTTCATTTTTTATTTTGTGATATTATTTAGGTTGTATTTAATTAATGGTAACTAGAAAATAGTTAACTACTGTACTACTGATAATATTCTACCATTACCCTTTGTCTTTCATGTAATTTCTGATACAGATATCTGAATTTGTGTCCTACAGAAAAAGAAACATTATCTTAGAAAATATTATGATGCTTAAAACTATCTGTCGTTCTCCAATTGAGTTGTTCAATAATAAGTCAGCTTCATATGTTATCACCACGATCAAAGTCATGCATACACATAGATAATATGATGATGGATGCACATCGCGATACAATCTTTAGAATATATTATATCGTGACACACATGCACAATGATATATGAAGAAATGAACAATCCAAAGTTTTCTATTTCCTTAACATCTCATATGACACTTTCTTCCTTCCTGTAAGTGTAACAGGATATTTTCAAACAAAAACATAATGGTGAAAGCATTCGGAAACATTCACTCCTAATATTCACTGAATTATCATACAGGCAGAACTTAAGAAAGCAGTTTAAATATGCGGAGGTATTACTTTTGCACTTTTGCATATACCTACAATTCTGAACATTTTTAAGCACAGCCTGTAGTTCCTTGGAAGTAATGTCGAACGAAGTATTATATAGTCAGAAATGCTCATTTGAAGTAAATAGACTGACAGAATGCTGCAAAAGCGAGGTATGAAATTTTATAGTGTCCCCTTGGGGTGGCCCATTGAAAACGATACACTATAAAAGAGGTAATAAATAAACCTACACCGATAACAATAAACAATGATGTTATTGGCACTGTTAAACAGTATCGGTGAAATACTGGATACCTTTAATAAACTACCATGCTACATAAAGTACATACTTCAAATCAAAATTACTCATTTACAGTCATATTCATCGATCGTAAACACAAGGATACGTATTGTCTCTCTGGTTCTGGTAGTAAGGTAGATGGTTTAGTATGCGTTATACATACATGCAATACAATGAGGCAATCAACTTTAATAGCTCATTGTAAACTGTGAGTGAGATGCCTATCTATCTACGTTTATTACGCATAAGTAATAATAATATGATAGCTTGTGTATATTTATGGTGCACATTAGCTTCACAATCTATTTACGATGATCATTAAAGTATTGCAGCTCAATCAAAACTGTAATAATCATTTCACATGAATTTCAAAGCCTTCAGGGGAAACCAACTAACTGTAGTGTCACGAAATGAATTATTGTCGTATGCCGAATGATAAAGCAATTGTTTTAATAGCATAGTGTAGATGTTTTAATGTGTAAAACAACTCGAGGTTGTTACTGATTATAAAATATAAAATAACTGATACAATGGTTTTCAAAACCGAAACTACATATATAAACTACAAGGCCAGAACAGTGAAACTTGACAGAAGCAATGAAACAATTTACTACATATTAAAGGTATGTGGATTTTACGCTCCGGAACGAGATTTAAAGCCTAGCACTCCATCACTTGCAATATAAAACAACCACAATACTTGCTAATAAAATATTATTATCTATCTATTAGCAAATGCAGCGTGTTTAATTTTCTCATTTGGTATTTGTATTTTAATTTCTAAATCAATGAAATGATGCATAAAATACAAGTTCACGAAAAGGAGAACTACGACCTGCTCTGCTACTTTTGTAAGTGTACAAGTTTAATAAATCAGTTCATGTTAACATTAGTACACTAACGATCTGGTTATCTCATCCCTATGTGGAGGTATCTTAATCCTGAAACATCCGCAAGCTCCAGAGTTATCTGCATTTGAAATCAATAGTGGAATAGGCACTGAATTATATACAGATTACATGTCAGTTTGCAAAGAATCGATATACCGTAGTAAAAGTATGTATATTAGTTACCATCATTATATGTAAATAGTAAAATGAAGCAAAACTTTCTTATTAGAATTTCACTTTCTACTTTCATTAGAAAGGAACAAAGTAAGAACAAGAACACCACAAAAAGAAGAAAGATACGCAGCGTCTCATCCTTTCTGCATTGGCACACACTCAACTCCATTTCGTATTACAAGACGCTTCCCATCCTCCAACCTATAATAAAATGCAAATCGATTGCAGCAGTATTATTAGAATTAGACACTTAAGTAATTTGTAGCACGATCTTCCACTACTACTTTCCAGGAATATTCAGTCCCTACTCTGTAGTAAGTTTGTACATGAAAGATTTGCTCTGTTCATGGGCAATGAGCGTTCACTTTTGTAAGTATTGTCTTACTACAAATTACATTATCAAATTAGTATTACTACTAAAAGTACATGAAGTTTTACATAGAAAATTGCTCATTAAATACTTCATTTAGGGAATTTTTTTTATAGAGCTGATAAAGTTTCATGCTCAAAGTTCAAAAGCTTATTTTATCTGTCCCATATATCAGTTTAAGAAAACCGATATGTTTGGACATATGGCTTTAGTAAAAGAGATTTTGTGCCAGGTATTTAGGCACATTTAATGCAGATCTTATTTGATGCATTGCTCATTTGCGTGCGTAAAGGCAGTGAGGGAAGGTGAGTTTTTTGGAATTCTACAAGCAGAATAGGTGCTGGAATTTTGCTATCATCTGCATCGCTCGCAAATATGCTTTGCTTCACATTCAGCCAATCAAAAACAAAGTATGCAAATGTGGATTTGATTCTTTTCAGATCTAAGATTCTAAACTAAGCTTTTACAATAGCAACTAACTAAGCTCCGAGCAAAGTTTGATGCCTAAAAAGATCAAAGTGGATTTTTATGTTTCTCTTTAATGTTGACGTTAACACACTCATCCCTTCTACCTTATGAATAGATAGATAGACACGGTATTCTGTTTAACTCTGCCTGCCACACCCAGTTTTTACTGTTTAGTAACTAGAACAAAAGGGGAAACAAACAATATCTTCACTTGTTAGGTATGTACAGTAGTCTCACAACCATATTAATAATGATGACGGTTCTCTCTCGGTCTTCTGTAAGGTATTAATGAAGAAAAAATGAAACAAAACGGCCTTAAGTAATCTACTGTCCTACTCTTACTGCTATTTCATGTACATTCAGGTCTTATGGTTGTTTCATAAAGTTACATGAAGTAAAGAGTACAGACTCAAACACAATCATCCTTCTATATGCCCTGTAGCTGCAATAACCATATGCATCAATCAGGCTGCAAAAAGAAAATGCCAGGTTGTAAAAAAGTCAAAGGTTATAGTTGTGCATGTACTACTAATGTTCATGTTTTACAAGAGTGTTCTTTGTTTTTTGCAGTACGTAATACCCAGCTTTTCTACTTACATAATATTATGGACTAATACAACAGTGTCAGTGTATTAATGTGAATTAATGCATCGGCGAACTTTGTAATTACTTGGAATTTATTATGACATTTATTAGCTCCTACAGATTAGGTATGCTATAAAATATACCTATTTATTGTACACTGCATAATGCATGCATAAAGGAACTTTTAGATACGTGTACAATGTTTTACTGACCTTAACGATGAGAGTTATAGGTAATGATAATGATTGTGTTGTAAATGCCACTTTATTTACTACAGACAAATTAAGATTCAAACATAATCATGGCCAGGCCAGACAGACTAGACGTTTGAAATTGGAAACAAAGTAAAATAGTCTTCGAGAATGCGTGTTTAGAAAACCTTAAGTTAGGTAGTTAACAACCTTAACCTGCTTCAATCTTCCCTGCCTGCACGGCCTGCAGTATGCAGTAGTACGCTTAATAAAGTACTACTCAGTACACTGAGCTACGTTCACGCTGAGCGTTTTGTAAGTATTGTAAACTTCGTATGAAATGATACGATTACGAAGCATACGAAGGTAGTAACTAACGTGAATGCCCGCAATGTACATATTCTAATTTTTATACTAAACTGCAAATCTGAATAATCTAAAATGACAAAACATAAATTATTCACCAACAATTTTAAAATTGACCAATTATCGGTTTGCCGAGGTAACTTCGATTAAAAGATTTTATTAACAAATTGTACTGATGATGATATCAATTATAAGGTACATCTATTTGTCAACGTAGTACTCTCACAAACACAAGATTTCCAACTTTTTTAAAACGATTTGATAACACAGTTCTTCCTTGCGAACGTCCTTTCAGTATAGGTACCTATAGGTAAAGCAAACCATAGAAAACACTTCGGTAAACTGGCAGGCAGCAGCAGAGGTGATGAAAAATTGAAGATAAACCGTCAATAACATAACAATATTAGATTGCCAAAAGACACGGTACAGTTAGAGTTGGATAAAATTAATTAATTGACATATAGAACATATTAAAATTAATTAAACTAATCATAATTATTCAAACTATAACTATTATCTAATATTATTTGACTTGTACAGCAGACCATGATAAACAATTCGTCATTCAAAGCATCAGGAGCTTCAAGACCTAAGAGAAAGTTGGATAACTCTGAGTTGGAATCATGCGAAAAGGGTCCAAAAATTCAATGTTTGAGCAACACCACGTTCTTTCTCCCAAATTCAGCCCTGACACCAAGCTGTTTGGATTCATCCCAGACAGCAATATCTTCATGTTTCCCAATGCCAATTTCGATTGAAAATGATACGGCCGTGGTACTCCCTGACAATGAGACAAATGCGAATCTCCCGAGGACTTCAAGAAAGCGAAGTAGAGAAATCGAGGACATGGATGTCGAGTGTGAATTAAACCATTCTGAGCCAAAGATAGCTCGTACGAGTCCACCGAATCTTGATAGACTCATTTTGCCTATTAAACCGGTTGAAGAAAGTATTGCTGAAGCAATTCATACGATCCACGCTTGTGATGCCAACATTCAATCCAGTGTTCACAATGCATTGTTGCTTTATGTAAAGAAAAAGAAGCAAATGGAGGGAACATCATTAGGACCACAGCCGCAATTAGCTACATTCAGTTTTTCCCAAGCGGAAGAGTTCATCACTGAAATGATGTCTGATTTGGACAATTGGCTGCAAGGACAGTATATGAATTGTTTGCTTGCACAATCGAATGATCAATATTTAAATTTTCTGAACTTTAATAATGACAATCTATTACGTCAACGTCAAGATCAACACTTGGACCTAAGTCGCCTCTCTTTGGGAGAGGACTGTGACTCTGATGAAATGTCTGAACAACATGATTACATGGGCTGATTCTAAGTATAATGTCGTATACATACGGGCAATAATCATTGTAATCGTATAATATATTTATTAAAACTAACTCGAAAACTTGATAGAATTTTTCAGTCATAAGTCGTATTAGTAATTAGTATTAAGTCGAAAGTCTACTATTGGTCATTGCCTCATTATATATTTATAATATAAATTCATTGTAAGCTGGGACGCAGAAAAAAGTCAACCTAACTACATCAATTTGTTTACATATTTACGTTTTTGTTAGTCTGCCAATTAATTATTGTATTAAAAATCACATGTCAAATTGTAATCCTTGTAATAAGTGAATAGTGTTAACGGATGAAGATAATTGATAATAAATGCAAACAGAGCCTTCAGACTCGTCATGTTAAAAACACAATCCAATTTTTCTTAATGTGTCGCTTTCAATGTCGTATTATTACTTCGGTATCTTCCTTTAATACTTTGAGTATTCTTATGGTATAAGTAAAGTGGGTCTAATTTGTCCATATTAAAACCTTAATTTTCAAAACAAACCATTGTAAATCATATATGCATGTAAAATTGTAACTATTCAACTAAACAAGCAGCATGAGATTGGCTTTCTAAGATAAAGTTGTAAGTTCAACTGAAGAAAATCTAATTTCGATGTCAAAGTGATCACTTTTGAACATCCGACTTAATTGTTACGTGCCACTGTACTATCAAAAAGGAAAACGAAATGTGTTTCATCTTATTTAGACTTCAACTCAAACTGAATGGTTTATTTTGGTTTTAGCTTTGTGGCATACTTCTGCATTTACTTCTGTTACATTTTTAAGACTACACACAGTATCTTGACAGCTATTAAATCTGTGACATTTTGGAAAAAATTGTAGCGCTATTTCATCGTTTGTAAAAAATTACTCCGAGTTTTTATCAATAACACAATCGTAATATGAATCACATTGTATTTATTAGACCGATAGGATAGAGGTCTTATAGAAACAGGGATGATGTCCGTCTGTCTGTCCGTCTGTCTGTCCGTCTGTCGTCTGTGCAC
>JABASD010004345.1:0-15859 GCA_019776165.1 Pogonognathellus flavescens
GGCCCACGATTCATCCTTTCTGAGAGGATTACTTTTTTGAGAATCGACTGACAATTTTTTGTACCCGTATTTAATGCCCAGGTAGATGGCTCGATTATGTCAGTCTTTAACTCAAGGAATGTGTTGCAAAAATATTATATGAAACAACAATAAAAGTGACATTATGTCCATTCTCAGTCTATCATTGTCAGTGCTATGCTCACATCAACAGGTTACGATTATAGTCAAGAATTGCATCAGAAAGTGTTCAAAATTATCAACTGCAAACCCAATTTTAAGACGAAAGGCTAAAGGAGTTAAAATACAGGTATTTTAATATTGTTATTGTTGATTATGTTCATTGATGTGTGATAGAGTTTTAATTATTATAATGTTACTTTTGCAGCCTACTATAAATATTTGCCGACAACGCTTGAGTATGCTTAGTGCATCTGTAACGGATGTAATCCAAAAAATGAGAAGAGTTGAAGGATATGTTCCAATATTTTAATAACTTTATTGCTTGCAGGATACGTCTTTTGTTGACCAGAAGGGTGTCCAAGTCCATGGAGGAAAAGGAGGTGACGGTTGTATTTCGTTTATGAAAACAAGTGTATCTGAATTCGCAGGCCCTGATGGGGGAGACGGGGGTAATGGAGGACACGTGCTATTTCAGGTATAATATGTAATTTAAAAATGGTCAATTTTACTAAAAGCAAAGCAATTGTGATTGACAACTCGGCCAATCCCAACTTGTCAGAAGAAAGTTCAATTAGGTGTTACCTTTAATGTTTACATCTTTACATGTATATGTAGGCCAGTTTTGATGCAAAGTCCTTAAGTCACATCACAACAATCATCAGAGGAAAAGACGGTGATAAAGGACAACCCAAAAATTGTTATGGACAAAATGCAATGCCAACTGTTATTAAAGTAATTCAAGAATACCGTTAGGTTACAATTACAACTTTGAGTCTCAAGTTTTTCAAATCTAACTGCTTCACTGATTCACTGGTATTGTAAAGGTGCCTTTTGGAACACTCTTCAAAGATGATGTTGGAAATGTTGTTGCCGATTTATGTTCCATTAATGAATCGGTTTTCATTGCTGCAAGAGGAGGTGCTGGGGGTCGAGGGAATAAATTTTTTGCTACTCCTGAAAACCAAACTCCTGAAGTTTGTGAATTTGGAGCAGACGGCGAAACCAAATCTTACAATATTGAAATGTCCACCATAGCTCACATCGGCCTGGTAGGGTTTCCAAATGCGGGCAAATCAACTATATTAAGGGCTATTACGAGAGCACGTCCAAAAGTAGCAAGTTATCCATTTACAACATTACGACCTCACGTTGGAATGGTGTTGTATGACGATTTAGAGCAGATTGCAGGTAAGAATTGAAACATATCAAGCTACTTCAGCTTTTGCAAACAAAAATGTGTATCTTTCAATGAAAAGTCTGAGTGAGTTATGAATGTTTGTTGTTCATATACAGTTGCCGATATTCCTGGAATCATAGAAGATTCACATAAAAATCGAGGTTTAGGTATCGCGTTTCTAAGGCACATTCAAAGGTGTCTATGCCTTGCCTACGTTGTAGACATGTCCTCAGATGAACCGTGGAGTGTATTAGAAACGTTGTATACTGAAGTTTCGGAGTTTGACAGTTCCCTAATAAAACGACCGTCCGTAATTCTGGCAAATAAAATGGACCTACCAAACTCGAAAGAAAGTTTGTTAGAATTTAGGCAAATAGTTGGCGATAAAACTCTTATTATTCCAATATCGGCCAAAACTGGATTGAATTTAAAGCAACTATTATATCATATTAGGACATTGTATGATGAAGAAATGAAAACAGTGATGGACGACACTACAAAAAGAACAAATAGCTGGTATGATTTTGATTTCAGAAATGCCTAAAACAAACTTTATTAATTTATCATTATCTTGAGCCAGCAAGCAAAAGTTCATAGAGTTCTAGTGATACAATGAGTTTATTAATTTTACTTTGGATTTCTATGTAATTAGAAATGATTAAATAAATAAAAAGTAACTATACTGCGTATTTTAGTTCAAACGTTAAGTAGAACGAATTTTTGTTAAAATATTGTCCGATTTTCATGAAACCATTAATTTGTCAATGTCAATGATACAAACTAAAAACATCTAGGCCTACTAAATGAAGTGCAATAGACAATTACATCTTATCGCCACGGTTGAAGTATACTTTTTTAATTATTAGAAATGTATTTAATCCAAATTCAAAACAATTTTTCACGGTAATTACAGAACAAATAAGGTACTTACACTTAATTATTTATCTTTAATACAGGGAGCGAAACAGCTAGCAAAACTGTTGTAGCTGCAAGATATTATTTATAATATGGTGGCCCACCCCCTGGGGGGTAAATCCTTTCAAAGATGTTGTCAATCACGATTCTGGATTTTAACCCATAGTTCTACTACATACTAACATTTATCAAGTTATAACACACATGTCATGTGTGCATGTGCGTACACGTGTCTAAGCTGAGTAAGCGTTGGCAGTTGACACCAGATTTTGGCAGCAAAATAAGATGTTTCGCTCCCTATAATAACGTTAAATATGAAAAGAATAATTACATACACAATTGCAGTTTCAGGTTATTTAAGAACCCAATTTTAGTAAGGCAAATTCATTAGCAGTCGAAATTGCAGCGTCCAGCATATCGATTTTATTTCCGGATGCTTGTGCAGCGTCGGGTTTTCCACCTCCCTTCCCTCCGACCACCTGTCAAACAAAGAAACGTTTTAACAGCCATTCGTTAATGCAACATAATATTATTTCACATTTAAATAAGCATAGTTTTTACCGCAGCAACTTTAGCAACCCATTCGTTTGCCTTAAGTCCTTTTGCGATTCCATCCGGGGACGCAGCTGACAAACAAAATACTTTCCCCGCATCTTTGTCGACAGTGAGAAACAGAGCAGACGTGGAAGGCGATATTGCTTTGACTTGTTTCAGAGCAGCATCCAATGCCTAAATATGTTACGTGATAGCATTATATTAGTGAGAATGCTGCATAAGAATCGGAATTTTGTTTTTTGTATGAATGCATGTAAAACAAATTACTTTTGTGTTGGAATAAGCATTAAGAACTCTGACAATATATTGCTCTTTAGGAGGATTTTCAGTTAGATATTGCTTGACTTCCTCAACCACTTGACCCAAAACTTGAGCTTTAGCATTTCGTTCCGAGTCGTCCAGCGACTTCTTCAACTCTTTTAAAATGTTCCTTAAATCGTCCTATACATTTTCAAATAAAGTTATTACATTAAAGATACATATATAGTATTACATAGTATACCAAAAAGTCAGGGATCTTCACAAAAAAATTATCATTGGCAATTGGCACCTTTTTCCAGTATGGAATATTGGAGTGAGATATTTCGTCAGAAAGCTCTACAATCTTCCGAGAAGTTTCTTTACATCCAGGATTCTCTAAGGCCGCAGTTTTAAGGTTTACTACCTGTTGCTCTAATAGGGCACCTTTTTTCAAAGACTAATTGACAACACAGAGCAGAGGTTTCAATTATTATCCAGCTCATATATTATATTAGACTTGTAAATACAACACAGCAATATCGACTATTGACATAATTCACCTTAGTGGCTTCAGGTCCAGTGAGGGCAACAATTCTCCTAATTCCTTTAGCTATTGCTTCTTCACTTGCAATAACAAAATCTCCAATGTGGCCAGATCGTAGCAGATGACTGTAAAGCACCGAATGTTTTGTCCATTAAACCTAATTTTAAAAATAAATAGTGACTGTGTGATGAAATAAAACTTACGTTCCACCACAAAATTCAACGGACGTATTTAATCCAGCAGGACCTGAAGGATCAGCCTGCAAAGTCTCAACAGGAACTCCAATTGAAACCACTCTTACTGGATCTGGGTAGGTCTCATCAAACACAGCTCGAAGACCCTGAATTTCTTTAGCAACCGAAAGAGCACTATTCTTCGCATACACTTCCACATCAGATTTTACCATCTCCTGTGCTATTTGTTCCGCTTCTTTAACTTGAGCAGCCGTCATAGCACTCTAAAAAGTATAACTCTTATAAATTCATTCATTCATTCAAGGGCACAAGGGCAATGTGTCCTACCACAAATAATGCAATTTTAGTTTTGTAAACAGTTTACTTTATTCGTAAAATCGAAACGCAATCGATCCGGAGCCACTAGAGATCCTCTTTGGTCTGCCTCTGTAGTCAGGACTTTTCGAAGAGCAAAGTTTAATATATGAGTGCCTGTGTGATTATTCATGACGTGTTTACGTCTAGGGCCATCGACTTGCAATTTCATTTCATCACCCACTCGGATCAATCCTTCCACATTTCCTATGTGTATTACATAGCCTCCACGAACTTGACTGTTTTTAACAAGAAATTCTGTATCCTCCCTTGTGACTGATGTCATAAATCCTTCGTCGTATATTTGACCTCCTTGTTCAGGGTAAAAGTTCGTTTTGTCTAAAATAATAGCACATTCCTGGCCGGAAATAACTTCTTGTACGAATTCCTTATTATATCGAATAGCCACGACTTTTCCAGTACATGTTGGAAATTCTGTAAAACATTAATTTTGAACATAAATACCACTCAAGACAGGACAATAAAATCGAAACTTGAGACTGTCGTGACAAAGATTTGTAAGATTATTACATCTGGTTACTTCTGTTATTTACTAACCGTAAGTATCGTTATCTACAGCAGTATAGTTATATTTTTGCATGTCGTCCGTTGGAACTATCCCTCTTGTTTGCAAATCGTTTATGGCATGGACATCCAGTGCAAGTGTGTCGTTGACGCCTGTTCCCTTTCCTTGTGAAAGGATCTGTATAAAGCATATAGTTAAAGTTAAAATTACTTAAAAATTAATAATATAATTAGTTTAGCGAAGACGAATATAACACATGCTCCGTTGTAAGTACACTACGTATCTAAATACGTACATTACGACATTACTGATTTAGTAATTCACACATTTAGTGTGCAAATATCTAACCTGAGCTTTCTTTTTAGCTTCTTCATAAGCATTCATGTCAATTGCTAGCTTTTTCTCTTCACACATTAATTGTGTCAGATCGACAGGAAACCCGTACGTATCATATAAGCGCCAGGCAACATCACCGGGAAGTGTAGTTTCACCCGAGTTCAGTTTAGAAACCGTTCTTTCTAAAAGATTTCTTCCACGATTCAAAGTTTTCAAAAACTGAGCTTCTTCTTCATTTATGACATCCATTACCGACTGGGGATCTTTCCGAACCTGGACAAGACAAGAACATTCAAACTAATTGCCAATACCAGGATTTTTTCCTTCGTTGACAATCGTAAAACATAAATATTAACGAACCTCAGGAAAAGTGTCACCCAAAATGTCCACAACCACATTTACTAATCGAGCAAAAAGTCCAGGTTTTCCGTGTAGCTTTTCAATGGCATATCTGACACCCCTCCTTAATATACGTCTCAAAACATAACCTCTGCCAGTATTGTCCGGTCGTCCACCGTCTGATAAGGCAATTGTAAGGGTTCTAACATGGTCGGCAACAACCCGGTATGCCATATCTAATCCATCGGTATCTTCAGCTCCTACTTTACCCGTGTAAGGTCTTGCACCAGTGGCCTAGTTGTAATCACAAACACATAGAGGCATTGCTATTACATATCATATTACATAATAATTACATGTCACATCACATCAAAATTTATTGCATCAAAAGTAATCTTACTTTTTGAATTGCTTCAAAAATAGGGACGAATAAGTCGGTATCATAATTTGAACTTTTCCCTTGTATAACAGAAACAATTCTTTCCAGGCCCATTCCACAATCGATATGCTTTTTTGGAAGTGACTTTAGGGAGCCATCAGACTCTCTATTAAATTGAATGAATACAAGATTCCAAACTTCTAAAACGTCAGGATCATCTTGATTTACTAATGATGCGGCATTGCGGCCTCCAATGCGGTCGAAATGGATCTCAGAACAAGGTCCACATGGTCCGGTATCTCCCATTTCCCAAAAATTGTCTTTCATATTACCGGGTAAAATATGGTCTTCTGGAAGACTGTGTATGTAATATATATTATATATTATATTCGCTTGAGCTACATAATGAGTGTAGGTGTATTTCGTTATTCGAATATTTAGTACTTGTATTTAGATTACAATATTTCCTAAATTCTTACCCCAGGTTCAGCCAAATGTTTTTGCAATCCAAATCAGGGTCTAAGCCAGCTTTCTCATCGCCACCAAAGTAGGTTACATAGAGACGATCTTTTGGAACCTTCATCACATCCGTCAACCACTCCCAAGCCCAAGTACAAATCTCAGTTTTGAAGTAATCTCCGAAAGACCAATTGCCCAACATTTCAAAAAATGTGTGATGGTAAACATCTTTTCCAACATCTTCCAAGTCATTATGTTTTCCACCAGCTCGAATACATTTTTGAGTATTTACAACTCTTACGTATTTCGCTATAAATACAAACAAATATTATGCTTTTCAAACATCCATGACGTAAAATTTAACTAATTCAACTTGCAGTAACATTGCAAATTCCTTACGATGCTATTAAAATTGGTCATCGTGCTATACATTAAATATGTTAATTGCTGATTCATATCAGAGAAGCAAAAAAACGCAAAATGCAGCATAATGTAGGTATTATATAGGCACTTACCCATGTCACTATTAGGATCTACAGACCCTAGAAAAATAGGCTTAAATTGGTTCATTCCAGCATTTGCGAAAAGTAGAGTCGGATCATCTAAGGGGATGACGGAACTTGAATGTACATAAGTATGTTGTTTCCCTTTTAGAAAGTCGATGAATGCACTACGAATTGCGTTTGTGGTGAGTGAGCTGTCCATATTGACAATGTTTTTGGGAATCTGCAATTAAATAATCAACACAATATTTGTTTAATATAAAATGCAATATTAATTAACTCTGATTTTTGAAGTAAATTAATTTTATAAAAGACTTACTGCACCGGTTCCTGGGAAAAGTTTTGGCAGATATACAAAATACAAAACCACCACACGGCAAAATCAAGTATCGCTCCTCGCTCGAGTCTGAGAGTCTGACTGATTTGTAAGTTCTTGTAAGTAAACGTAAACGTGTGTTGAGTTGAGATTTGAGATCTGTCGAAGAGCATAAAATAGGTCTATTCTATAGTCTACATTTATTACTCGGCTAATCGTATGTAACGTAGTTATGCGTATTTTGCTTGTTGAAAGTTTGTGCTTTGCGTGAATTGCGTGTATCTTAGTTTCTCATTCTCAAAGTCAACAGAGACTTATTTTTAACGAGTATGAGACTTGTTCTGCTGATGCTCTGTTATTCGCTTCACTATGCAATGCACTAGTTCACTTACACAAAATTACATCAAGTTACATAGAATTTGGCAATTGGCACAACAAGTTAGCGTCAAAAATTAATTAGATGATGAAATGATCTGAGAATTTTAGTCATTCCTTCATTGCGCATGCATTTAGTGTAAGCACGATATAATAATTATGTGTAAGTTCCGTCTTCCGATAAAGTTACTCATCCCCTCCCCAATCCCCGTAATAATATGCAGTACAGTACAGAAGACCATGCTTACATAAAAATGAATAAACGCACTTTGCACATTGTAAAGAAACGTTTGGGAAACATTTGTGTATTATAATTAGAATAAAGATATAAAATATGTTTCATGAACATCATTAAATCATATAAAAGAACTGTGCATTATGGAAAGATGGATTTTTTATGCATCTTTCCCACAATGCTCAATGCACAGATTTTTGCAAAAAAATAAATGCGATAATGAAACAAATGAGACTTATGATTATTATGAAGGATGAGACCAGACGAGACTCATAAAATAATTTTGTTACGAGCGTATGGCATTCCATATAGCGCATATGCAATTACATCTACATTACATGACCATGGTGGTTTTTGAAGGATGCGGATAATGTGATTAATGTGAGGCAGTGACAATTAATGCAAGTGCGAGCAAAATACTTCATCAATTTATGATAGTTTGGTTAGTAATTAAAAAAAGTGTGTAAAGAAGTTAATTAAAATTGGGTAGAGAAAAGCGTGAGAAAGTGCAAAAGTTATCGCGGACTGTAGGGTTCGAACCTACGCTCCCAGAGGGAATCTGATTTCAAGTCAGACGCCTTAACCGCTCGGCCAAATCCGCAGAGATGAAGTGACTTGCTTTGGGTGTACTCTTGATTGTCGCTGCAAATTCTCCTAGTTCTTTTCATGTCCTATTCAAATGAAATTCTAAATCCTGTTCCATGTTCTTCTACGGATTAAATCACATGTTCATCAGTCAGCGCTTAACTTCAGCTTTGTAGTTGCACTCAACCGGACCGGAGGTTTACAAACAAGTCGAAATCGAAAACAGCAATTTGTTACAAAAATATTCAAAAGGTATGTATTTAATTTAAAAAACTAATCATTTGTTTTACATATTCTGTCTGTTATTTGTTTACTTCTTCTACTAATAATACTGTAAATAGTTTGACATTTGGAGGCGCAATCAATGAAAATGAAAAGTAAAACTAATAGTTTTGTTTATTTATACGATTTTTCGGATTTTAGGTGGTGTAATTAAGAAATCCAACATCTTGAAATAACTACCTATAAAAACTGTTAACTGCAATTACAATACACGTTTCACTCGACACACTCAACAGCGGCTAACACAGCATAATAATTCCGTAGTCACTTAACTGTATTCAATAATCAGTTATGAGTTCAGCAGGAGTTATGCAAAATGTAAGTTAGTTTAAATTAAAGTAACTTTGTAATTGATTCTTAATTGTTAGCAATTCTGTTTTGAGTTTGAAAAAAAGTAACAAAAGTAGCCAGCGTGAGTATACGAATGTTATTTTACATTTGCTTAAAGTTGCTCTTCCTTATCAATAATTTTCTAGATTTTCGCAAATATTATATTATATGTGTTCTCGTGTGTGAAATGAAATAATAATGTCACAATCCCAATTATATAGGACTCTGATGTTCACATCAGTCGGGAAAATCAAAAGAAAATAAACACTTTCGCTATCCGAAATGGTTGGATGGAAGAACTGACTCAAGAACTAAAAGCTAAACAGGTAATATTAATGTCGTATTAATTAATATTTATACATTATCCGTATTATGTGTTAACCTTGTATCATGGTAGGACCAAGTAATTTAAAGAGCTTAAAATGGCCATACAATTACATTCATAAAAGTTTTTTGCACTGTTTGCGTAGAATGAATTGAAAAATTTGGAAGATGCGGAGGCAGAAGTTATGCTTCAAGATGACAGTATTTCTGTGCCCATTTTTATCGGAGAGTCTTATGTTCATTTCACGCAGGATAAAGCAACGGTAAGTAATAATTGACTTTTATTATTATATGAAACTGTAAGAATAAATAGGATGCCCGTAGTAATGTGTAATTCTTATAATTCAAGGAGGTGATAGAAGAACTGATGAAAAGAACCAAAGAGGAAATTGCTAACTTACAATCAAAAATTGAAGATGTTCGTCGTGAAATGGCCAACTTGAAAAGTGAGTTGTACACTAAATTCGGAGATAATATCAACTTAGAAAATGAAGAAGATTAGCAACGTTCATTCTTTAAGTTGTGCTTTTCATACTTGATATTCTTTGTGTTTAAAGAGCTAATAGTTAACAACACTTTTTAATATCTTAAAATTAATCCTTACGTAATAAACAAGAATAACATATTCTCACTCACGATTTTGTCCTTAAAAAGTTGTTTTGCACAAAAAATAATTTAATCAAGTTAAGTTACCTTCAATTAATTTATTCGTCTAATGACGACATAATTGTGATGCGTTCATCGCTTAGTATCTTTTGTGTTTTCCGGGCATTACGTGCATTTTTATACATCTCGACAAGATTTTCATGTCTGTTACTCTCGCATCCTGCAATTAGTTAGAATTATAGGTTATAATAATATAAACCTTGTATAGACGAGTGAATACAAGACAACTCAAGTATAGAATAGAGGTACTAAAGAACTACCTAGAAATGAATTCAATTTAGGTTTTTTGTTTTTTCGGTCTGGGGAGCCATAATTGCAAACTGGCTCAGCATAAACCGGTCCGTTGTCCCAGAATAAGTCATACCCCCCTACCTGCTTCTCTTTTCCTGTGCGCCTGAAGAACGTCCATAAGTTGAGTACATACTTTTGCGTTTAAAGTGTTGAGTTTTTGATTAAAGTTTTTGATCAAACTACCTTCCTTCCAAATCCAAAACGCTGGCAGTATCATCCAATAAACAGCATTTTAAACGGTAGTCCTCCTCGCTCGATGGCGTAAATGCAGGCGAAGCATTTACCTCTAATAGCCACCTATTTACAACATGTAAGTTTTATGATGGGATTTATAATATGAGATAAAGGGACCATAAATATTTCCTATCACATAGTAAATAGTAATCCAGTCAGACTCACGGTTTCATGTTTACATCGATGAGAACATCAAATCCATATAATTCGAAGCTGTTTCGATCTGGAATAACAACGTGTAAAATACTTTGCAGTGTCCGTACAACTATGGTATCAATTTTATTCATCAGTCTGAAAACTTCATGCCGTCCATGGCGAGATATTAGATAACTACGGAATTTTCTCAACGCCCACTTTAAGTCCTGTTTAAAACCATTACTTCGAATCAATAATCATTAAGCATTCCGGCTAAAACTGATTTTTAACTGATGTTAGGGTTAGAGCTAGGGTATGATTTTTCTCTAATTTTACAGCGTCCTCATCATAATTTTCAGATGTTTTCTGCACGGCAACATTTGTGAGATGAACGTACATATTTCTTGGACAAGACATGGAAAACGGTTCTGTACAAAAGCGTGCGAATCCATCCCGATATATCCATGCTGTAAGTGGCTTAAACTTATTGTTAGCCAAACAAACCATATTCAGTCAGCCCATAACTTTCCACGTAAAAAAGTCTTTGATCGTATTTGTAAGTGAATAATGTATTTACCGAAGTCACTAGTACGAAGATACGAAGATCAAACTTTCTACCACCTATCAAATACGGGTCTTGAATGTAACGTTGCATTACAAAAATATCAGCTCTTATTATTAGATTTTTGGGGACTTCGACAGGAGTGGATATCTTCTTATCTTTCGTTCCTTCAGAAGGATTATTATACACTGCATCCCTGAGAAGGGTTGATCCGTAGATATCTGAATCATTCATTTTGTAGTGTATAATATTATTATCCAATGGAGTATTTAGACGACTGTGTTCTATCTTTATGGACATACTTTCCGTATCAGTATCTATGATAAGAATTAAGAATGGCATTAGCCGACCAACCGATATTAGAAATAAAATCATAACTGCCCTGAATAATATGGATTTAGGATTAGTTCTATTTACCGCATAACTGCTGAGAACTGTCCAATGAATGATTTATATCGTCATCGGCATCTTTGTCGCTGTCATTATCATTATCACTATCATTTTCCTGATCATTTTCTACATCGTCATTCACTGGTTCGGCATTTTGATGCAACTGTGTGACCGACAGAGCCACGTAAGGGGCAATGGAAGATTCCGGTGAAATGGTAGTCGATGTGGTATTGATCGGTGTTGATAATTGCATATGACGTAATGTTTCATTATAGCATTTTCGCCAACTGTTGTACTCATGCAATCTATCAAGTAAAAACAATTTAGAATTATGAATAACTAAAGTTTAGTAATTCTTTGTGAAAATTAATTTCTAAGGTCTTACTGAGAAAAAATGAAAATTCCTCGACCCTGAGCTCCTGCCGCTGGTTTAATAATCCAGTAAGATTTATTGTTAGAGATTCTGCGAAATTCTTGTAGAAAAATCTTATGATCGGTCTACAAAGAAATTCAATTGCAGAGGAATATGTTAACATTCATAAATCATAACAATCAAATATTGCAAGTGCGAAAGTGTGAACGTATTAAACGAAATAAGATAAAGCAATTTGTCTAAAAACTCGGCACTTTGTAAGGTCTAACCGGCAATATGTATGTAGTTGGGAAAAAGTTAAGTTTCTCGCCCTCTTCTTTACCAAGAGTCTTTCTGATTCGTGACCTATAATAAATTTTAATGTCATGATTTTGGCAAACGAGCCAATATGATAATGTGATAAGACAATAAATTAACAAAAATTATACCAATTTATAGATTTTGTAATTTTAATTTAAATTGCATACTGTAGTCTTTTGAGATTTTTCACCATCAAATTTTTTCTGCAGATTTCGAAACAACTTCTGAAATGACTGATTCTTTGGTGTTCTTGTAGTCTGGTGTTTGTAAGAATGAACATATCTCGCAATTGATTGACATCGCACCAGAATATATCAAAATTATCACTGAATTCGTCTTCTTGCTTCATGCAAAACATTATTAAAATGTAACATCCATTTAAGTGTTGTTTAAGACAATTGTGGAATAATGAGACTAGACTAATAAAAACTTAACAGTCAATGCCAATAACTACTTTCATTTTATTTACCTCTACCCAACCTCTTCTGGTCATTACATCGGAAATGGTTCCTGAGAATTTGCATTTGAATTTGTAAACCTTCTTCGCTTTTTCTTTGCTTATTATGTCAGTAGATTCATGCAATAATTTTCTATCATCATTTGCTAACGAATCTGGATTGTTTTCATCACTGGTCTCCTCTGACGATACGGAAAGTGAGGACAGATGTGTTTCCTTGTTAATGCCCGTAGTTCCACGATTAATTGATAATTCCATTACTAAGCCAAATGCAATTAAATAGTGAAAACTATGTCAGCTTACAATTAGGTAAATTCGTTAGCTTCAATGGAGTATCCTATAATATGATGATGACAGCTTGTTTGTATAGTACTATACCCAGCTATGGTTTGTTAACCTCATAATATTTTCTTGATTGAGTAATTGTCGTTACTTTGACTTCTAATCAAATCTAATCAGCTCGACATGCTGTGGCACTGTGGCTGCTGCTGCTAAGATAATGTCTCACATTGCCTCAAAACTATCCTGTATTCTGTATTATCTGTATACTGACGTAAAGCACCGGTCTCTCTGTACTTCTTTATAAAACACAAATCATTATACGTATAAAAGATTATAGAGAGTTCATTGTTTGCCAGACTGACTCTCTGAAATTACAGATAAATTGGCAATGGCAGCGGTCCTAACTCTTAACGTTGTGATTTGTCCCAGATGAATTAGCAAATTAGCACCTTTACCTTTACTTTTGCATTAAAATTGCAGTCAACACTTACATTTTCTTTTGGTTCAATTAAGCAAATGTGGAACTGCAGTAAGTGGTTACAGGTTAGTATTTAATTATGTAAAATTATTCATTTCTCTGCATTCAGGGCAGTAATACTCGCAGTAGCAAGTATAAGGTGCAATGTGTAATGCATTCTTTATATTTAGCTGCTATCTGTAAAATGATTTTATCACATTAACACTTTGCACATACTTAATGCGTATGTGACAGTGATACAATCTGTTTATATGATGCATTGAACGTGAAGCTGTACACAACGGTTGTGATGCCATACATATTTCAAGCAGTTGAGTTTTTAGTTTTCTATGTGTGAATATCTTAATTAATGCAAATTCAATACACATTCCCACTGCACCAAGCAAGCATTGAAACATTATCATTTCTGCTGTGTCCACAAAGAAAAAACACGTGAGTGAGATTACTTTTTCGAACGAGTAATTGTGTATAGGTATTAGGAATGTAATATTATAAATATATAAGACTATAATAATTTGCTTAACATTTACTGATGAAACTGACAGTTTTAGACAATTGTACTACAATTATCGCTAGCAATAAGTAGGTATGGCACTGTTAAACTGTTTATGTAAGTAACTAACTTGACTATAACTTTACGTGCATACATACCTTATAATTTTAGTAAAACTGTTATATACATATTTAGTTGTTGTAACTGAATTATAGAAGTGTTTATAGTAGTTTAGTGTCTACTTCTATTAAGTCGCACTTAGAAATTGAAAATTCTATGAAATCATAGTTAAAACATTTGTAATAAGTACCTTCGTTGTGCACCTGTCGTATCCTTTCTTTCCAGTTGTTGATCTCCTAGTACAAACTTGCAATTTGCAATTAGTTCAGTAAAGTTGAAGCCATGATTAAGGCACAAAATAATACACAGTAGACCGACAAGACAAGGTGCTTAGTTCACACAAATAATAATTTACTGATTAATTTCCTATTTACTTAACATTGTCATTAATTTTAGACAAACAATACTTTTTACGTATTAAATTATCCAAAACATAAGCCACCTTCATGAAGTTTTCTATTTCTTTTGTTGTGCTTGTCAAACTGTAATCATGTCTCAATTAAAACCAGACTGTCATTAAGTCTGTACTAGTCTGTGCAACAACGTCATAACAACTGAAGTTAATCCGTAGTAATCTTGTGCGTTGTCACTTTGTCATTTCTGCTTATACTTTCGCTTTCCATCAGTAAACTCACATCTTCATACATCTGTTTGCTCTCACAGTCTCACAGATATATCAATTTGACTCAAAAACTACATTTTCACACATTAATTTTTGTCACGTGTGTAAAAATGACTCTTATTTGCCTCCTGTATATTGTTTCATGTTTCTCGCTTGTCTCCTACAAAGTGAAATCAGCAACGTTCGGGCGTTTCGTTACTCCGAGTATGTTTCCTCTTGCCACTTACGATAATTCAGATGTCACGCATGCAATAGAAGAAATTGGGATTAAACGAAAATAATTTATCACCGATTGTTGCAAAGTTTCTGTGACGATTTCATGACAGGACGTTCTGTATTAGAAAACGTCATATAGGAAACCGTATTTTTCTAATACGTACAATTCTTAAGGCAGACTTTGTCTAAATCTCATCTTGTACTTTTACATTCGTAGCGTATGAAAAAGTTCTGTCAAAAAAACTTTCTGTGGGTTTGCATGCACTGACTAATGACGGCATCATCAGAATGATGTATTGCGTAGTGTATATAAGTACATACGTAGTCTGCTATCACTCACTCGTAATAATATCTTATTTACACACACCTTTACTCACATAGCCACGGCTAATCTGTTTTCTCTATTCCGCTTTGCATTCCAACCAACAATTCTTATTGTGTGAAAATGTAATTTGGAAGTCATTATTGAACAAAACATGATGAGATTTAACATGTTGCAAATCTAGTTCAATTTGTTTGACGGATCTGTCAATTTACGTGCATATAGTACAATAATTTCATCACAGATTTATCTGTCTCTTCCATCTGCGTACAGAATACCGTAAAGCTATTTTAACCTACAAATAGAATCCATTTTCGTTTAAAGCGTGTAGCCACACCGTGGCGTAAATGCATGTAATGCGTGCATTGTCAATTTTCTGTGACAAAGGCAAAGTACTATGGCCAGTCTTCAGCAGAGATTGTGAATGAGCTGTTTGTTACCCCTGCAGCTTCAATTAATGAATACGAACGAATAACTTTGTTGGACTATATATTTAATGCGTATTATTCTATTCAATTCAATTAGTAACTGTATTTCTTAAGGAACTGAAATTGCAATGTGTACCTAACAAGCATATAATCTGTACTGTGAGGAGAAAATCTAGACGTATATATATAATTGCATGCATTCATATTCATATTGTATGTATTCATCTTCATACATCTGTTTGCTCTCACAGTCTCACAGATATATCAATTTGACTCAAAAACTACATTTTCACACATTAATTTTTGTCACGTGTGTAAAAATGACTCTTATTTGCCTCCTGT
>JABASD010004346.1:0-15854 GCA_019776165.1 Pogonognathellus flavescens
CAAAACTTGTCAATAACAGAATTGCAATGATTCAAACCATCATGGACTAATTTTCTTAGCAATTTCTGCTGCATTTAAAAAGTTTCATTCGTCGATCGATATCTTTTGTGTTGCTGTTATTCCATTGCCAAGAGCCTAGCAACCGAACATAGGATTCGGGGTCTCTGCATAGGAAGCGTAATGAGTCATATATCCGCACTTTTTGTGAATACAGCTCTATGGAATGGAAATGGAAACATATCACGATACGATTTTTTAATGCGTCTTTTAGAATGCAAACGGTTTATGCAAAAATAAAATTTATGTGCGCGTATACGTATGCTGATTTTTTATGTAAGTGTTTTTGCTTCATTCTTTAAAAAACTCAATGCAAGTCCGTTTTTTGTCCATTTTCAAGGTGAAATCATTATTTTTGATAGTACAGTTTCCCTAAGGTTATGGTAGTAGCCAAAAATATTATAAACCAGTTTTGCAATTTCATACAATGAGTTTAATTAACCAAAATTATGACAATATGAGAATTCATAATTAAATAGACTTTCCTTATGTACTGCAATCTTATGCATCATTTAGTATGCGGATAATTTTGGGTACGAGAACTACGTGTACTGTATCCACGAGCCTATACACTTATTTTTTTCTCATGCATGCGGTGCAAAGTACGATTCGTTCGTTTGTTCTGTAAAAAGTTGCACTTGGTTGGGTAACTTGTTATGGCAAGAAACAATGGTGTTACATTATTTAAATAAACATTTCCCTTTAGTTTAGCCATTTACTATACATTCGACTGATTCAGCTAATACCAATATAATACCACAGAAGATTGGCAATATCATTGACTTTAAATGCTGCATTAGCTGTTACGGGATTTTCTTCTGCGTGAGTGAGTAACACGTTTGACTGGGTTGCTTGGAACAAGTATTCTTGTATCTTGTAGCGAGCACATTGTACCCAAGACACTGGAGAAAACCAGAAAATACTCGTTTTTACTAGTTTTATTCTATGCAAGACTGAATAATTTTACTTTTAACCAAGTTTTGCTGCTTCAGTGTATATGCAACACTTAGGATCCCCTAAAGTATTCATATCATGTAGCATGTGCCTGGCAATGCATTTTATTGAACCAATGTTGGCGTTATTCCCAAAGGGATAATAGTAAGCTCTTAGAGAAAGAAACAAATAAAACTGGTGCAGTAGAATTGTGCAAAATGGAAATAGAAATAGAAGGGATTGGGCTGGAAATGAAATTTACCAGTGTTACTTGAACTCTCAATGTAACCTGCATTAACGATGCTACTAAATTCTTTAACGATTTCTGTTTCTACCAATTCGATATTCTACTAATTTAACATTAATTCGAATACCTATTTATCTTTCTTGCCATTTAAACAAAGATGCTGATTCTATAAGTTATAATGCATAATGATAACATCCCTATGCATTGAAACGCGTGTTGCAACATTGGTTTAAACAACGAATTAGTAATATTCTTTTTTGCAACAATGGTATTTACTGCTTGCAGCCACAAAATATTTTGATGTGGCAATCCAAAATGAACAGGAGGAAACATCAATAAATATAAGTACAGATAAGCATATGCATCACTTTTATGTATTGAGCTTACAGAAAATTAATTTGAAGTTCCCTAACAGTAACACACAATGCATGTGTACTGAATGTATCGAAAAATAATTAAGTATTCTGATATTCCTATTTGTATTTGTCAATGTTTTGTGTGTTTAATTACATGCACTGCACACATAGTAATTCGGTACACACGAAATGACAGAGACACTTTGTTACCTGGCATGAATAAGTTTAGATAATTAATACCAAGTTGGCTAATTATTGCGCTTATTTTTCAATGCCTATACTACATTAGCCTGTTTTGCACTAATGACTTTACGAAACATTAGACATGCAATCCAATGTGTTTTGTTTCTGTTTGCAAAGCATTGGCCTGTACATAGTAACTGCATATTATGCGTCTCACGCGACGAATTATCTATGTACATAAATAAGTAATAACTTCTACAATTACAACTAACCACTACATAATCCGTCCGGGTCAGCCAACTCATTGTTTTAAATACGCCTGGCTTATTTAAAATGGATTAATTTAGGATTTACTATAAGTAGAATATTTGCAACAAACAACAACATGCCTGTTGTTTTTAGGCAAAGGTAACCTTTAAAAAGATTTTATTAGCACTCCCAAACATTATTACCATTTGATCAATCGTCTCATCAGGTTTTCCATTCACAAATCCATTCCATGAATACTTTTTACAAAGATTCAAAACTATTTACATACATATAGATACATCGAAAAAGTAATTACATAGTAAAATGGAATTGAATCGCGGAAGAAATTGTTGGTTTATTTTCCTTATTTGCTCTACTAGTTTTTACCATTTGGTTAATTGTGAAATTTTAACATCACCTCTTGTAACAAATTGGGGAGATTGGGGAGAATTTGAGCATTGTACCGAAGGAACATTTGTAATTGGGTTTCAATTGAAAACGGATCCTTGGAGCTGGCTTCCATTTTATGACGATACTTGTTTAAATGCAGTACGATTTTACTGTGGAGACCCTTCAGTCAATTCTCACAACGTGTCTGAGGGCAATAAGAATACTGACGGAGTCCAAAAGATAATTACGAGCACACAGGGCGATTGGGGGAAGTGGGGCCAAGTTTACATGTGCAACGGTCATGGTTACGCAATCGGGTTCATGTTACGAAGTGAAGAGGAAGGAACGGCATGGTTCGATGAAACTGCAGCGAATAATTTGAGAATACTTTGCTCTGGAAGTACAACAGGCTTTATTACAGGTGACGGGGAAAGTTGGGGAGAGTGGACCACTCACAGAATATGTCCAAACGATTTACACATTTGCGGCTTACAAACTCAAGTCCAAGAGTATCAAGGATTCTGTAAGATAACCATTCCCACAACTAGTGGCAAATTATCTTTCATTCTTACATATAATGCTTGTACGTGTAATTGTTTTTGTATAATACTAGTTCGTCTGGCTATCATACGCATATTACACTAAATACAACTATTGATATTATGATAATGTAAAAATTGTCAGTTAAAAGTGTTTTATCTTTATATGCGTTTAGTTGGGGATGATACGTCATTGAACAATATCCGTGTGGAGTGCTGCAACTCAAACTCAACAAAATTCTCTCAATGAGGAACGAACGTGATAAGATTTGGAAAAACTGGGTTACTAAACATATTGCTACATTTTAGTTACATAAAAACATTCACGGAGATAGAAAGGTTCAACATTGCAATTGTAATCACAATATTACGAGTAGTATTAAGTCGTAAATTGTAAACTACACTGATACTCACAGCTACAATTAAATAATGCAAACAAATGCAGAAAATCGTGTAATAAAGTACTGCAATGCTTTTAATACCTGTCCTCTGTGCTCATATTAGATAAAAATGTATATAGATATAAAGTTAAAGAGATAGAAGTTTGAGCCGACTATAAAGCTAAAGTATACATATACCATATATGTACATTGAGTGACAGAATATTATTGAAAAGGTACTACTGTTAGTTATAACAGGTAATTTTATTCCACCTCTGCTTTTTAGCAGTGGGATGTTCTACTTTGTAAACGTTGTGTGATTATAAGTTTTTAAAAAATAAATTACAATCACACCGTCCTGAACGAAGATTAGAGAATTACCTCTATGTGAGCAGAATGAAGTGTTGAGTTTGATTTTATACTTACAATTTATAATTTTTGTACGTGTATACCTAATATGTCTGTGTGCATTGTTTCCTTATTCGTAATATGTCTGCAGTGGCAATATCTAGAGGTGTATTATCTTTTTGAATGGTTTATTATACAGGCGTATTTTACTATACATCTGAAAACACCCAGACTCTCTACTAGCAGGTTGCATTAATTAATCATTAATGGTGATAGATAATATAATATTATGTGTATAGGTACAACAAGGTCATTTTCCAATTAACATAAGTTACAGATATTAAAACTTACATACCTAACTACTTACATTAATAGTCAACATATTAACAATAAAATTTGAAGTGATTTTGATACACCGAGCAAGCCAATTATCCAAACACACTTCCCTCTTCCAAACCACGTTTTACAGCGATAATCACAACACTTAGTCAATTAGAATTTCAAAATGGACGGAACCCAGTCGCTGTAACCGGCTTGGATGGACGTTGTTGGCCCACGCTTTGCATTCAACGTTAATAAGCACTCCCACTGAAAGTAGCACAAAATGAATCCATGCATTTAGCAACTATAAAAATATTTGAGTTAAATCTTTTCAGAGAATGAAGGAAAAAATTAAGATTCTACTTACTGACTGGTTTGTGGAGCCTAGCGAAAATAATTGGAGTTTGGTAGCCCTTTTGATTATAATAAGGGTAATAATACCCTGGAATTCCAGGACGTGGAAAGTAATCCACAGGACCAAGATTTTCTTTGTCAGTTGGATTTTCTCCTTCACAAGAGATCCATACGGTATTCAAGAAAGAACTTGGCTACAATAGTAAAGAAAAACAACGCAATTATTATTTATTATTTACTAAGACGAGGAAAGGAGAATTATGTATGTAAGCAGCTAGGAGATGTGATTTTTACATTTGTATGATCTTTCAGGTTATCAATAATGTATTTGCGGAGCCACGCGGGCAGTCCTTTCTCCACTGCTTTGTCCAAATCCGTAGTTAAGGCATTTTCATCATATTTTCCGTTTCTTAACCCGTATCCTTCGGGTTGCCATCCGTAAATCTGTAGAATCAACGCAATGCTCAATACAGAGTTTCATATATAATATTTAAATGATCATAAAGCTATGATTGCTGCAACTGCCCTTAATCTTTGCGTACTTATTCATTATCTAATCACATCGTAGGATAAAATCGTGGAAATCCTGAGCAATTGAACACATCAGTAATAATAGCGTCATTATTGGATTGTATAAGTTCGTTCAATCATAAACTTTTCTGGGAATGCGTAGTGGAAATGATTATGGTCTTTAAGGAAATCTCAGTTTTCCCTACTTCCTTACAATGTTTTTCCTATTGCAACTTAGTTTTTCTTACTAACTCATTACAGTGATAAAAAAGGATAAAAATACTCTTATTCTTTAAACAGCTTAGATAAACCATTTTGTTAATCTTACCTTATTCAGTTTCAGAATAACACACGGCTCCGCTCTGGAATATCCGTAATCATTATTTTTGCTGCATCCGATTCCGAATTGATTCACGTCGACTTGACAAGCTTTATCCATGGTTGCTGTGTTTGTTCCATTGTAATCGCAATGAATGAGCGATTCTTCTTTAGATTCGACGTAGTTTTCTAAGATAAAAATTTTGTAGTATCAAAAGTATTCTTTATAATATAGCAGTCTAAGTTGCTTTTTTCACAAACTTACTGTTAATAAAGGTTTCAAGTTGGTCGGACCAAAACCTGTAATCTTTTTGGTCAGATTGCTGATACCAAATAAGAGTGGATTCTGGATTTTCATTTTGGTCTGGCATGGGACGGAACCCAAGTCCGGGGTTGGTTCCAATAAGACTTGCTCCAAGCGTCCATTTTGGAGAATTGTCGTTAAGCGTCAGATGGAAAATGTACAAACAAAATCCAAAGAATGCAGCCAAACAAATGTAGAAGATGATGTAAAAGATGACAATCTTAACTTTAATGCAAAATCAAAGAAAAAGACTCGTTAAAATTACAGCCACTCCTTGTTAAACCGCTTCATGATTTCCTATTTTACTGCCAACTCATGTAAAATGCATAAAAATATCATAAAACCAGGAATTCGTTCAGAATTGCGACTTACTCCATGATTCCGCAGTACGCCCAAGTAACTGTGAAGTTTCCGGATTCCACAGAAATTCCTTGAAACTTGGTCCAGCCGGATATTTACTCTTCTCGTCAGGTTTTTTCTCGGCCATGTCGAGTTTTTGCTAGAAAAACGCTTTAAAACTTTCACGTCTCAGTCTCAACCGTTCCAATGAACAATGAAGAGACAAAAGGTGCCTAATGAGGAATCCGCAAACCCAACCTGCCAGACACAAAAATATCACAGTACTGTTCAACTATGCCTTTACCGGACAGAACATAAGCATAATATCTTTGTAGTAAAAAGTCTGTAGCTCTTCACACGAGACTCACAGTGTAAGCTTAGTAGTAGGTTTGCTGTAGAATTGCGCAAAGTGGTGCACTACCGCAGATAAGCTCTCTGATAATTTTATCGGTAGTGTACCAAGTATATATATACATATACAATAGAATTTCCAAATAAGCACCTAATATATCTAGTATGTACAAGTTTTTGGTATGCTGTACCAGTAGTGAATGTGATTTGGCTTTACTTTCCGTTGAATTTAAGCTTACTGTACAAAGCTATTGACACAGATACAGAATTCATGCAGTGTGTGTACTTGTACTCGCACTGCTGCTCTATTACTGCCACACTGCAAGTACTTTCATGAAACTCATACAGTAGAAAATCATTCTCTGCACTACTGGAACCAGTATTATGTGTTTGTACGTATCTCTCTCCGGCTCTGCTAAAACAACTTCGTGCAACAGCAGCAGTGTGTGAGTGTGTGTGTGTAAAAAGCATTGAATTTTACGCAAAGCCAGCAACACTCTACTATAGCTGCCTCATACAATGTAAAAGTACGCACGTCTCGACTTTTTGGTCTCTTAGTTCGAGTAAGAGAAGAACTTGGACTTTTCAGCTTGGCTAAAGCTCCAGTGTAGTAGCTCTGTGTTGAAAACAACTCTCTGTCTCCACCTTTCTACGATACTGCAGTATTATTATATGTATCATTGCGTGTCTGTCCTACAAAATAAATGTTACCTACAATACTCATTGGAATACTGCCGTAAAAGCTTATTAAATAATCGAAGCACGTTATATTAGAATGTTTGTTTCTACTACTGTACTAAATACTAGCACGTTTATAAGAACTAATAGGCAACATTCAATTTTGCAAATGATATGGAAAACTTAGCAATTAGGTCTCCAGTTCACTTGTATAATTTCTTTTGGCATTTAGAAAATTACATAGCTTCCCATAACATGTAAATAAAAATTTGGTTAGTATAATTGTCTTCAATGAGTTCAGACGAAAAGGTTGTGTACTTCAAATGGCTTTAAGTAATAGTTACATTTAACTGCGTACATTTTACTATAAAATATATAGACACGTCACTCATACGCGGACAAGCATTTATAACGCTTATGTAAGTATATGGTTGCAATAGAATATAATATATCTTGTCGGATGGACTCTTTATAAACTTATTTTTTGTTTCTCCCTTCCTCGTATATCCCCCATGATGAATATGCTAGTATTTGCACAAGCTTATATGACCATATAATGTTAACGCATTCAACTTGATAACCAAAACAGTGCTATACAATTCAACAATTCACTCGCTCTTCCACGTCCTCCTCTCTGTTTGTGTAATTGTAAAGTGTACCTCTTCTCTCTTTCTGTTTGCATTCAAGGACGTATCTATACGCATGGACTCGCCGGGCTTGAGCCCCTCACCCAGATTTTAGAAAAAAGGTTATTTGATAAAAATTTCCAGCGGAAGTCCTCAAATTGGCTCTTTTTATTTGGTTGCGAGCTCGCTTTCCCCAAACTGTTCGAATCCCTGCCATTAATGAATTCTAGATACGCCCTTTGTTTGCGTTTATAAACTGCTTGATGTAATAAAGTTTTATAAACCACGAGATGGTAAATTCCATAATACATGATTTAACCGTAGTTTACCATGGGTGAATTAACATTGATGTATTCATTGCACAGAAGATAATTCCGTGAGTCGGTTATAACCAGTTGCTGCAAAATTAACGTACATTGTGGATTTATATGAGTTTAATGAAGAGTCACTCTAGTGACCACTTCTATACTGATTGAAACCAACCGATTCCCCATTCACGTGTTATGCAAATGACAAAAAGATAGAAAAATGAATATGAACTGAACTGACACACGAATGAACGAAGTAAAAAAACATATTTATTATGAAATGTAGTAACTGTATGTTTACTGTCTACAAACAACACAGACAATCACATCCAAATTTGATATGATACGAATCAGACTTACATGAAGGAGTTTGTATTTGAGTTGAGACTTAGATTTTCTTCACAGGGTAACTGGACTCATTTACAAATACTACTTGTACTTTCTATGTGCTTATTTCATACTTGATTTATATTCGTATTAAGCACAATCAGAGGAAGAGATATATTTTATTCGTATTTCTTCGGCTCTTTGTGGAACAAGGCGTACCAGCATGAGTAATCTGTGTTGTATATTTAATATAATAATACGTCTTACGTATCACTGCAGTGTAAATACTAAATTCTAAATACACAATATAAGACAAATAGTTTATACTTACGTAATACACACATTACATGTATTGGACATACTAACCATTACTCAAACAGTTAAAATTATAGTAGTTGATGTAAGTAATTGTAATTTATATACTATAAACAGAAGAAATCAAGAAGACATTCACTTAACGATTATTGCATCATCGAGAAGGAAAATGTCTTTTCATATTATCTTTTAATGCATCATGGCATGGCTATACTTGGTATTTCGTCCTCTTCTATAACGTAAGAGTAAAGGAAGTGAAGACTTTGTAGAAAAACAAAAAACACAAACACGTCAAACTTATATCACACATAGGTATACCATATACACAGTAACTTTAGTCATAGTTTGTTTTTGTAAAAGTATAATGCATAAACAAAATCTAAATATGTACCACCTACTTTAAAATGGTATAGATATTTGTACACAAATATCTCTGGACTTTCTCATCATTTTTACACGAGTTAAACTTTACTTTTACACAAGTTACATTCAGATGTATTTTTATCGCAATAGATTCTTCAGTAATAGAATATTAATATTATATCGACATAATTTGCTTAAAAATATCAAAGCACGCATATTTCATATAATAATACTCACTTTGCGCTGCCTAACTATAAATAGAATAGTTTTTATTGTTACAATCTTTTAATATCTACCTTTAGTTCACCTTTTCACAGATTATCGATGTAGAAAACTGAATTAGGTAAAATCCATAATCTGTGCGAAGGCTAACATGTGTGCAGAACACATCTTTTCTCTGCACTATCATTATATACGACAAAGGTAATTATTATTGATGAAATCACAGCACTTCTGCTTCTCCACAATTTTCCTACTTTGAACAGAATTCGTAAACGAAATAAATCTACTATTTAAATTACACATTTCATGGTAATGTTCTTGAGCTACACAAATAACCATGTACAAATTGTACAGGCAAGGAAAGTAATTTCCTATATCTGTTTAGTTGCTTTTAATCCGAAAATCGCTACATGTATAGTAACAGGCAAGACACTGGCAGTGTATAACGGACGAACTGAATTATGCCTTAGAACTTAGAACGAATCTCTTATTTGCTATATAACAGTAAGCAATATGCTCTATTTTCATATGCCTACATAATAATCATATGCTGACATACACATACACTATGACAATTCGTAACTAGAACTTTACCGGGGAAAATGTCTACTGTATAAGTATCTACTACCAGTTAATATTGTACCAAGTATCACGAAGGCGATCATGTCTTTCTTGAATCCAGTCTGAGCTATCCATATCTGCAGTGGAAACGTTGTACTCTCTCACGAGTTGTTCCAACATTCTGTCTTCGTCTGTAATTACAGGGTGACGACACAAAGGACACATCTGTCTCGAGGATAACCACTTTTCTATACATCCCTTGTGGTAATCTGCGGGGAAATAAATGTTCAATTTTCGTTACATATTGCATTGCATTTAAATCGGGCTATTAAATTAATTTATTTATAAGCAAGTGTATATATAATATATAGATGTGTGTGGTAAATGCATACAATGATTGCAAGGGAGTGAGCTGAGTCCCTCGTTTGGAGTGTATTGGTCTAAACAAATGGCACACAAATCATCCTTCCCCTCTTGGGGCTGCCACTCCAGTGTAGACAGTCGTACCATTCTTCTCTGCGGTAGTCTTAACCCTAGACGCTCATTCATAATCTGAGTCAGCCACGTTAGATCTTCTGGCGAAAACCTACGATAGTCTTCGTTATCGCTGTCACTCTGAGAATACAATGTCACGTCCTAAAAACGTCAAATGTACAAAATTAATTAAATATTAACAAAATACACATCTCAATACTCCGAAGAAAACACAGAGTAATAGTTCATGTGAAATTTTACATTTGTAAGAAATATTTTCTCTTTGCAGCAAAACAATTTCTTTCAAACAAATAACTACTACATTCTAGCTACTTATATACTAAGCATGAGTAGTGCACTTGCAACGGAACATGTGTTGTATAAGCTTACACTACGATATCTAGCTACCAGATTATCAAGAATTGTTTTTACAACGATTTTCAATTTTTTCAGTGTTCGAGAATATTATATACTAAAACTATACTATTTACAGATTCCAGAGGAAAACGTTTCTTGTGTGAAATAAAATTATTGGATTGTGATTGCAAATTGTGAAACGAACATTACATGTAATTAATGCATTGCGTTTATTGAAAAACTAGATAATTTTACCATTCGAATTCCTCGGAGTTCCACAGAGAATCCAAATCTGTAGCCAAGCAGTCGGCAGAAGAAGATTGTCAGTAATAAGCCAAAAACGAAGCATTGGACAATCCAGTGAGTTAATACAGCAACTATGATTTGTGATGTTATATTGTAAACGTCAATGAAGGAATTGTACCATGGAATACTTTCCGTGATTCGCACGAAATACCTGTTGAGTTAATTAAGTACTTGTGGATTAAAACCCCAATACATATAAAGCATGTAAAATGCATGTACACATTTTTTAATGCTTGACAAATTGATAATACCTTTTTGGATATGAATACTCCTCTTTAAGTACAGTACCAACTGAATGGGAAAATACGAATGTAGGAATCTCAATGGAAGACTTGGGATAGCCACCTTTATTTGTATCTCCATACAGGAACAGGTAGCTGTAACCTAATTTGGATGCTTTTAGTTTTATGTCTTCCAAATCACATCCATTTGATTGAGCTAGTAAGATCCATTTAACTTCAGAGTTGCTTTCTGAACCTCCAATATTTTTACTGCTGCTTCGAACATCTACGAGATCAGTCGATGGAGGTGCCTTTAGGTTCTCACAGGCATCTGATGACTCAACACTTACGATGTACGTCTGTTAAATATCATTGGTTTAATTAAATATTGAAAATTATCAACAAATCTGAATATGATGTATGCAAATAATTTTCTCGGTACCTTATTATTGTTTCGCACATTGTAGACCCGATCCGAAACCGGATTTTCTTGAACCGTGTAAACAATTTCTTTTGTCTTCTTGGAAAGTACATCGATTTTTGCTTCACACAGAGATCGGAAGTGAATTAAAATTATAAGAAAAACTGCCACTTTCTGTATTAAAAGTTCTCTATACATTTTTAAAGGCTTAGAATTTGTTTACTGTCTGAATCACTAATGGCTCTCGTTTTATGTAGTAACGTTATCCATGTAGTAACTGTGTAGTTGTACTTGGTAGAATAAATTATAACTTGTTCGTATAGTAATTCTTTCTGTGATTAGTGATTAGTGATTATATTTAAAATACTTGTAAACAGAAAACCTACAGATTCTAACTAAAGTTTGTTGTTCAATTTAAAGGTGATGCTACGCATTGAACTCTGTTCACAGTCAGAATGAAAATAATTATGGAGTGAATTACTCATCGTTCTCTGTGTCTCGAATCGTGCAAACAATTATTTTTATAATGACAGATATTATTTTTCATCAGATAAACTATTGATTGCTAAGTTTTGACTTATTATTGACTCCTCTTGGCTTCCTCGGTTGTTTTTGTCTCTCCTCTTTGGCTTAAAAGGGCATTTTATGCTTTCAACTTTCATTCAACTCTGAAAACTGATAAGGAAATAAATTATAGCCAACAGCTAGTAGTTAGTAAAGTGATTGATAAGGCAAATCATGTGAATTCTGCTACAGAGAAATATATTTATACAGTTGTATATGTTTATGTGTGTGTACTTGTATTAATCCAGTATAAATATTTGCAATATAAATTCTATACATAAATCTCTACTAATAATGAGCTATAAATATTTTTATGATTACATGTTTTATGTAGGTAAAAGAGGGAAGTGTCGTATATCCAGATGTTAAAACAGAGCTTCTATGAACTATGAACTCTCAATAACACTTAATGACATTTACTATACTTGCAGTAATTTGTAAAACAACGCTACATAAGGTACCATTACATGTGTAAATGTTACACAGTAAATGATTCAGTTCTTACACTACGACAGGAAATCAATTTTAGGTACATCAGATCCAGCAACCAAACAAAATGAGTGTAATGTTCTGCTGTTCACTGAACAATTATTTTTATCACCAATGAAGGCACTTAGTAATAGGATAATGTAATAACTCACGTAATGAACATGGCAGTACTCTATTTACGTAATGAACTATATATAAACTGGAAAATCTACAACTGGAAGTATATTTGTTTTGTAGAGGGTTCTCTTTGTGTTAAGACACGAAAATAAAAATACAGCTTTTCTATTATAGCGTGAGCTTTACCATAACATCAACATCTGATCTCTCTCCCACTCTCTTCACATAATATAGTAAGTTAAGTAGAATATAAACATCTGTACCACTACTCCTGCTGCTTTGAGTGAGCACGTACAAAAACAAGTAGTGATATTTACTGTTTTTACTACAGGGTCACATTACACAGCTACATAAAGCAGTGTATAGCATGATAAGGTTGCAGTAAGCAACAAGATGTATTTTACATGACATGCAAGGCTTGCCATAGTAGAAAACTTTGCAGTAAAGGTACTAATTGTTAATGCATACAAGTATAAGTTTATACAAAACTCCTATATGGTAAAGCATTATAGGTACCTATATAATCTTCTGCTTACAAAGGAACGCAATGTATCGAGTTTCATGCAAAAGTTAAAAGATTATCACAAACACAACTACAGTGAATGTCCGAACATGTCATAAATAAAGATTATTTTATGCCTAGTAAACAGAGATTTAGATTTTTAGCAGAGTAATTATTATTTTTGCATTATTTGCAGTTTAGAATAAAATATATATATTATAAGCAAACTTGCTGATGCGAATGTGGTCGTTGCTGGGCTTGAGACTCACCACTTTTACACGATATCTTTGTATTTATAATTCGTATTAGAGAATAAGTGTATGCACAAGATCAAATTTAATGGTAAAGGAAATATGATATTGGATAATATGTATTGTACACAGTCAGATTGAATAAATGTGAAGCTATATGTAGAATCGGTTGTACAAGTAGAGTATGTACATGTTTTTCGTCAAATTTTATGGTTATATACTCAAGGTCATATATTGTACACTTGAGATGACACAAATAGTGTTAGCATGAAAATGTTTTACTACAGTGCAAAAGTAGAATCTTTTGGTTGGGTTTTTATGACATTTATTTCCGGGAAGGTCTGCCAGGAAATAAAAATATTCATGATGTTTTTAAATTGTTTGCAATTTGTTGTGATAAAATTGATAAGCATGAATTTTAAGGTTTTGTTTGTCAATATTTGTTTAATAACAATATCTTCAGGTTGTCAGTTTCGCTATTCGTTTGGCAATCTGGATTGGAGAAATAACCTCGGATTGCCGGCATACCCCGGGAGCGGAATTACAGACCAGACAGGTCCATCTAAAAATACTAGTACGGACGGAGGTGGAGGTAAACCAGATGAAGGTGATAAGGATAATAGTAAAGAATGGGAAGGACATTCACCAAGGTATCATTACATAAGCTGGCCACCAGGCCTACCTATATATCCCCCAGGAAGTGGCAAAGTCAATGCAGAAGTACACTGTTCTCGACAAGTTGACAAATGCTTTCGTAAGATTTTATTATTAGAAACTTAAATAATTTTTGGTGCTTGTTAAAAAGTTTCAGTGGTACACATGCATATTAAATTAGTGATAGTTTTGTAAACTTTTATATGTATTTTGTTGCCTTTATTGTCTCAGTTGGTTTTTTATTTAAAATTTCATATTTTTATTTGCACATAGTATATACTATTCGCTCTGGGGTGATAAGGGGTCGTTACGCCGAGGAAAGCCAGAAAGCAAATGCAAAATGTGCTGAGAAGTTCAATTGTAAATCTGCAAAGAAGCGACTCTGTGAAGCATTTAAATTTGAAATATTACTTGAACAATGGATGATTGACATTTGCAGTAAATGGGGCATTGTTATTCCTGAAAGAGAAATACTTCAAGATTATTAAAATACTTTTACAATCAATGCAAATCGTTTTATGCAATTTATTGCTGACAAATTAACAAATACATCTTAGCTGCCCATGAACGTCTCACATAAGCAGGACAGGTGATTGAGCGACACAATGGGACAAATGTCCTTGTAAATATGGATTTATGACACAATGCTGTTTAACTACTCCATTTTTATTACTTACTACATACAGTACCTTTGTATTGTAAGAAAATAAATATTATTACTTTTCTAATACTTAAAACTTACATAAAATATCCTTAATACAATTTGAATTTCTATATAGAATTTATTTAATAGATTTTTCTTTTTCAAGTTTATAAATTAGAAAGCGAGTACGATTAACAACGCTACGATAGTCATTTCTGCTTCATGTTCATAAAAAATAGTTCAGAAGTTTGATTCATTTTCGAAATTTTAAAATCATGGGTGTAATATCAACAGTGAGTATTATTATTGTTGTGTCATTGTTATGGTCTGTTGTGCTTTTAGTGTTTACATTTTATAAACCCGCTTTTGATATTGATACTCCGAAAATAATTCAAGCGTTACGGTTAAAACATGAAGTTAACCCAGAAGAATCCAAAGATGTTTTGCAAATTGCAGAGCCTCCTCAAGTGCGCAAGGGTATCGGTAATGGTGATAACAAAAATAAGAATAAAGAGCAAGATATTCAACATGTGGCTAAAGACCATAAAATGATCCAGAATAATAATGGTGATGTGGATGTTGGTCACGAATATGGGGAAATGGGGAAAGAAGTGATTATCAATCGCACACAATTAAATCCTATGCAACAAAAGCTTTTTGATCTAGGATGGAAGAATAATGGCTACAATCAGTATATTTCCGATTTAATATCGGTTCGAAGAAGTTTACCAGATTACCGACATGAATGGTAAATATTTTAAGAGAGAGTGCTATAGTATATAGTGCTGTGCATATAGTATTTTTCTTTAATGAAACAGATGAATTATTTTATTCATACTCCTATTTCATTTTTAGGTGTAAAAAACCCAAATTGTATTCAAAAAAATTGCTTCCCACATCTGTCGTTATCTGTTTTCATAATGAGGGTAACTTTTGAATACCAATTTTGTGAAAATTTAAATTTAAATATAAAACTGTAAAATAATTTTTGCGTTTTTAAGCCTGGTCCGTTTTGATTAGAACAATTCATTCCATATTGGACAGAACCCCTGATCGCTTACTCACAGAAATAGTCCTGGTCGACGATTTTTCAGATATGGGTAATAATAATATTACTATTACTTAAAATTACTGAATGCAGAATGCATATGCGTATAGGTATACTAGAGGCCGGATTGGGTTGGCTTTTTCCAACCCAACCCAATTTCGACCCATTAAGAGCCCGACCCAACCCAACCCAAAACCCAGAGCTAGAATTGTATGGCCAACCCAACCC
>JABASD010004347.1:0-15850 GCA_019776165.1 Pogonognathellus flavescens
ATCGCGCACAGAAATACCAAATTATTTTTAAAAAATCCACAAAAAGATTCTCTACAAGATTTGCACCATGGATTCTTCCATATGTTCCCAGGTTAGGCTCCAGAGGGGGCTCAAGTTTTGTTAAAAGCCCTGTAGGATGTCTCAAAAGCTAACTTCGAAGGTTCCCTAAATATCTGTTACAGTTGACACTTTTTCGAAATAATAAAGGAGTACATTATGATAAAGCATAACTTTAGCTTGAAGGTGAAATTTTTGAATTTCCAATCAGACTTTCCATTCCAGAGAAATCATTGAATATCATGGGAATTACATTGAAATTGCATGAAAATTTCACAGGTTCCTGAACTCCTCCTTAAGAATTTTACTCGTTCATTTTTGTTATTCTCATTTACAGATATAATGATTGAATGGAATAAATTCGTGAGTTATCTGGGAGAGTGTATACCTGGACGGGACTAATTTCTATCGGCGAGTCATTGGGTGATACATCGTGATTGGAGGAAGGATGGTGGATACCATAATGCGTTTATTTTTACGTAATATTATGATAATATTGTAATTCATTACATGATACACATCAATACAGTACTGTGTTACTGTCCTTGGCCATTCGCCAATGGCCTTTGTAATTTAGACCTAATACTTAATTAATAAACATATATGGTCAATATGAGTTTACTGGATGCGAAAATATTGACGTTAATAAAAATTAAATTATTATAATTATTGATTTCTTTTAAACTAGTTTGATGTAGACAAGGGTGTATAACGTATGCATGTTTGGCGTGTCTTTGAAAATAAGGTTGTATTGGATAGAAAAAATCTGTTATGTTATAAGAAGCAGAAAATATTATAAACAAACTGTAAATAGTAAATAAATTTTATCCTGCCTTGTTAAGAATCAATATTAATTAATGTAATGCTGACCCGAATAATTGTATCAAACGCTTGAATAAACATTAGATTTGATTTTTTTAATTATTACGAACATTGTAAGTTGGCGACTATGGCGACCATTTCTTGTAACATTGTTACGTAAACGAGGTATTTGAAATTCAGTTGGAATTGCATACTTGAGACTAATACTGTTCTCTTGTAATAAAAATATTGTTTAATTTGTAGTTTAAGTCAATAAGTTATAACAATAACAATACAATCATATATATATGAAAATGGTGTTTTTCATTTTGATTTTTAATTTGTTTTCATAATTTAAAATTTAAAGTTTTGTATCTACGTTTGTTAAAAGCTAATGAAATAGTGTCTTCCTATCCAATAGGAACAATACTGTGTGATAATGATAATGATATTATGATATGTGATATGAAATTCAGTAATAGATAGATTTTATATTAGGGACATACTACAACACAGTTTAATTCTTTCCATTTTCACAAACAGAAACAGTTTCCTACAATGACAAGTTTATGGGTGAATATTAATTACTTATAATTATTATATTTCGCTTTAGAATGACAGTTACAACACAACACAATTATTAAAAGCTATCTGCTTCCTAGTCATTTACAAGCAGGAGCATACCCTGGATTTGGCTTTGTAGGAGGCATTTTATAATAAAGTGACTTTTCGGAGGGCACAAAAATACCAAAATGGGTTAATTTGTGGACTTAGACAGCAAATTAGCCCATTTTTGTATTTTTTCCGGAATTGTGGTCCTTCTTTACAAGTATCTTTCCTATTATCGGCTGATATATTTGAAACAAAAGTAATACTGACAACAAATAATCACATAACTGAAGTTACGTTCACAAAGATTTTAGATTTCAAACTTTACATAGACACCAATGAAGTTATGGTGCAAAAAATATAATAATTCATAAAAAAACCCTAAAAATAATATATAAAATATATAAAAGTAATAAATATATAAATCATGCACTTAAATTAACAATAAAAATGTTTTTATATTACTGGAACTAAGAACTTTGGCATTTTTGCACTACTACCACATTTTAAGTCATGTGAGTAGACATGAAAGTAAGTATTTCAAACTGATGACTGGTAATGGAAGTACCGAACTGATTTTTGAATTCATAATAGTCTGACTTCTTGTTAACAATTTTACTCAAACGACTAGTAGCAAAATCAGCATTACGGTGCAAATTCCTCGCACCGAAGACAATTTTTGACAAATGACTATTTTCCTGAACAAATGACACAATGCCATCGGGAGTTTCATTTCTCTTATTATTCCAAGAAATGACCAAAATCTGAGGTGTGACTATGGAAATGGCAACTTGTGCATTGGCCAACGAGTAGTCAATCAAAACCAGAATTTCCAAATTCAAGTCCGCATTTCCAAAAAACCTGACATCATCGCACACTTCCATTCTCTGGACACTCTTAGGTATTTTACTAACATTCAGAGTCTGTTGAATTTCGCGTCGATCCAATCCGTAAATAAAAAGTTGGTTTAAATTCTCGCAATTTGCGAAATTGGTCAGAATCCCAAAATCAATGACGTAAGTTAAACTGAGAGATTTTAAATTTGGCAAATCGAATTGCCCCTCGCAAAAGATTTCCTTTTCACCTCCATACAAAGCCATTTTCTCAACTGTTGTTGGCACACATGCAAAACTCATTTTCGTTGCATCGAAATACATTTCTTTGACTTTTAATTGATTTTGTTGTCTTAATGGAGAACCGATAATAGTTACGACTCTCACGGACCCTTTGGCTTCTGCCCAATTCTTCACTTTTGCATTGCACAAATGAATTTTACGTAAATTTAAAATTTTACGTCCAATATCAAATACTGGAATGGATTTGATGTGTGATCGAGAAATACTAATTTCGGAAAGTTTGCTGAAATCCACAAAATCATTTACATTAAACTCTTCCATTAGATTTCCGTCAAGGTGGAAACTAACCTCGTAAAATGATAAATTGGAAGGGGAAATACGATGCCCTCGTCGGACATTAACGGGACAAAAAGCAAGTACAATGCTTTTCAACGAAGCCAATTTATCCAATGGAATTATAAATTGTGTGTGGTTTGGCCCACATGTAATATTTAGCTCCGAAAGATGTGAAGCGTCAATCCATGGAGTTATGTCATATTTACGGATTGCTTCCTGCTTTTCATTAACCACGTGGATTTGACCAATCCGGATACGGTGAATTTTAGGTCCCCATTTTTCAAAGAAATTACAGAATTCCGATATTTGCCATGTTTGGTCTGCACGACCGGATAAAAATTGAAAAGCATTGATCTCCAAATCAGGCACGGTGTCTTCCACTGCCTTCAGAAATGTCGATGGTTGCATGTCAGTAAAAGTAAATTGTACTCGTTTTCTTAAGTAAGGAAGTGCAATTGAATTCCATTTTTTGCACACGCGCCGACAATTTATAGTTTCCTTCCGATTGAAAAATTGGAAAAGTTTGATGATGACCTATAAAAAACAGTCACATGTTTATGACTTATGATATAAATAAATAAAGATTTAAATGTTAAATACTGACACATTTTTTCATGTAGTTAAGCATTATCTGTCCTTAATTTAGACATTCATATTTACTTACAACATCGTTCATTAATACTTTATTTCCTTCAGCGTTCTCGTCTATATTATCCATGTTAATCTTCTTTATTGCAGATTGCAGAATTTCAGAAAAATATCCTGGATGTTCAACGTTAGAGAGCAACAATGAAGTGTAGTCAGTTCGTTAATTACCGGCGACCGGGACACACTAAATATACGCTGGGTGAACGTAGCGAACGAACCTAATATACCATTGTAAAAAAATCAAAAAAAATTAGCGTCCATTAAAAGTTATAAAAATTAAATTTCCGACTGTGCGACCAAAAAATATAAAAAAATCTTTTTTTTGGGCGTATCATCGTACGTCGTATTATTAGAATGTAAACAATTTTTTAAATTATGAATTATCTTCTTACCACAAAATAATTAATCAATAATCTTTCATAAAACGCACATCAAAAGTTGACAACTTAAAATTATAAAATCTATGAAAATTAAAACATTTTTTAATTTACCTTTAGCCTTTAGTCGTTTAGTAAGTTTAAGTTAAATTATGATTATAAGTTTGTAAGAAGTAACAATTTATGTAGTTTATTGCGATGGTATATTATTACCATTACCGCAATTAATTAAATTTAACTTAAATTGTCTCTTTATTGTTGTCAATATTTGTAACAATTTTCAGAGGCTGAGTAACATTAAATCAAGTCAGACCTTTCGCGCTTACTCAATGAACATTATTGATTTTTCATGAGAGGTTTATAGTGAAACGCTGTGTGTTCCCTCTGCTCTGTCTCCTCGTGTATTTATTGTGTGAGTAGAGCTCTCAAAACTGTCTCAGCTACACTTGCACTAGAATTAAACGCAATTAACTGAATTCATTTTTTTAAAGCATTCTTAAACTTTCACCCTTTAAAAATAGGCACTTGTAACTGCTATACTTAATACAACGTTTAAAATGTAAATATTTTCATTAAATTGTTACAATCATATTCAATCAATTTGTAACAAATATAAATTATTTTACTGATGAAATTACAACAAATTATATTGCCCGTTTAGTTACACAGTAAGTCGTCATTATATATCTGTCACGTTGATAAGTCACAACCCACAACCACCGCACTGGGAAAAACTTTGCAACAACTTTGTATATATATTTCAATGGCAGTCTCAAGCACAAAACTCATTCACAATATTATTCGCTGAAGTCTCAAGTTAGCAGGCACATCCATCCGCTCTAAAAGCTATTACTACTATACGACTAGCTGAGTAGTACAGTATGACAGTAGGAGTAGGAGTAAAGTAGAGGCAAAGTAAAAGTCTCAACTTTCAAACTCGACTCCAACTCCAAGACTCAACTCTTACCAAATCAGATACAAAACTTTACAAGTGTAAAGTCTCATCGTCGTCGTTTTCATTTCACATGTGCCTCTTTAGAGTCTCAAGTCTCAAGTCTCAAGTAAACGAGGGTCAAGTAATAGCGTAGTGTAAGCGTATACAACACATGTTACGTTGCAAGTGTATTACTCATGTGCTTGTAATGGTCAAAAGTAACACAATTTAATTGTAATATTTTGTGTTTTCTGAACGCACGTTGTAGGTTAAGGTTTAGTGAAGTAGACTCGATTTCACCTACATGTAGTTGAATTCAACGTAAATCGCACATTATTATACGTAATCACTAATCACAGAATTGTATGCATTATCTTATATACTATGTAGACAATTCAATTTGTATTTATTTCCATTTCTGGTAATGAGCTCGAAAACGAATAAAGTGACATGATTTGATATAGGATATTATTAAACATAATTGTTGTCTGATTTATAATATGTGGTTTATCGTCTCATCGTTTGTCCTTTACACAGTTGAATATATTGGGGACGTTTGCCGAAACAGAAGTAAACACTGTCTTACGAGTTTCAGTTACATATATGCATGAAAGGCTAATATTAATTCCCTGTTCATTCAAATTCCTCTGAAAGCATTTCTGGAGTGGGTCCGGCCAATGATATTTTGAACAGCATTTAAAAAATAATTTGATATTTTCCAAAGTCAGTGACGTAATTGTTTCAATCAACGCTTTAGAATTTCGTCGACATACGAAACAAACATTTTCTGATTCACTGTAACAGTAATTAGTAACAGTGATGTTAGCATTGTCTGTGTCCATATTATTTGAACCCATTTTTACAACTTACTAATTTTCGTTTAAACAATATTGCACTAACTAACTAATATTTTCACTCACAACCAAGATCAAAGATCAAAAACAGATTAAAGTTGAAAGTTAGATACGCCGCAAACCTCCTTTCAGTTTACATCCCACGTGGACTATTCAGGACTATCAATCTGGCCTGCTTATAATGTTATTTGTATCCATTTTTACAATAAGTACTTATTAAGTACCGTCAGGTACTTTATAGGAATGGGTATAGTGGTGGGATAATAGTGATGGGAATGGATCGGGATAATGGTGGTTGAAATGGATCTAAAATAAAATAATACAATATTTTCAAACAATCAGTTTTTTTTAATTTGGTTGATGTATGGTACTTTCATTACAATTGTTACAAATTGTAACAGTTTATTAACAGTTTATTAACAGCAAATTGTAACAATTTCTTTTCTAACGCTGAATATTGTCGCACTAAAATCTTTACAACCAATATAAAAAACAAACCAAAATAAGATACACCGCCGTTCAGTTTCCATCCCACGTGGATCATGAACTTCATGGATGACCATTAAACTTAAAACCCAAGCATTAACAACCTTTATTTTCGAATCTAGAAGTATCTTCATTTTAGTGCTGATACGTCGTTGCACCATAGTGCTAATGGTACCCATTAAAGTTGTATGCTGAAGCCTGACTTGTGTGGTACAGGTAAAAACTGTAAATTTGGGAAGGTTTTGTTTTAAAAATTTCGAGAGGTAAAGGAGTGTGAATTTGCCCACCCACACAAAATTACGTGGCGGAGCCACTGACCCTTGATGTTTCTTATAGGTTCGGTATTTTTTTTATTTTATTTACTGCACGTTATTTCATCTAGAATTGTGTCCCATGAAGAGGAATAATATCCCAACGACCCAGTAGAAAAAAATGACACTTTCTTACTAAAACATTTCTGGGTATGATTACTAAAGTTTTTATGAGTTATAATATAATATTATCGCTAATATTTATTGTTGTTCATTATCTCATTCCTATATAGCATAGAATAGGAAATAGGCTAAACCGATATGTGATAGTGGAGAAGATCCATTTACACAATATGCATGACTGATTCTCTCATGCTCAAAACACTTTCTAATTATTGTGCAATTGAAAATTTGTATAACATTCAAATCACTTGTTTTCAAAAACCTGAAATTAAATTATTTTCGTACACCTTCAGCACTTTTCCCCATTAACTCAACTATCTGTAACACAATCGGCGATTCAATTATTTTGTTAAGCGTCCAACTATCTTCTTTTTTGAATTAATTAATAAATTTCAGCATTCATTTCAAAATAGCCCAAGGCTGCACATGCCGTAAAAAAGAATTGTAAACAAGGCCGGAGCTGGGAGAACAATACTCATCCCAGAATTGTGTGGCAGTAAGAACGGTCTGTTTCTCTGTCATAGCAAATTGTGCTTTACCGAGGTAAAAGGTAAAAAAAAATATTTTTCTCTTCATTGTTTGTAGTAGTGCTTGATTGACATGATATGACGACTATCGTTTTCATCCTGCATACACATTAAATAGAATTTACAAAGATATTGAACATTGCCTTTGTCATTTGCTTGTTCGGTTGCCGCAAGATAAACATATTTAAGCAACCATAATTTAAAATACTTCTTAAATGAATAACATTAGCAAACTAAGGACAATGACAAACACGCAAGGGGGGCAATTATTTTGCGAAGTTTTTAAAAGAGTAATAACATGGACAGCTAAACTACTGCCAATCCTAAACTAGTATGTAAAAAAAACATAAACAAGTTTCACTACTGGAAATTTTAAAGCAATAAAACTGAAGTATTATGTAGCCAGGTCTTCATTATATGTAAGTGAAGTGATTGTCACCCTGCTTGAAATAGTAAGTTAAACTCACTCAGTTGGACATCATATGGATTGTTAATGGCAAAATGAAAATCAGAGAATATATAAAAATATATTTACACAAAAAACGTAAAATCCACACACACACACAACTCAATTTGTACAATTGTATTTAAATTAAAGCGAAGTGTATACAGTCTAGTAGTTGATTTAAAAGACAGGCGTCTTAAAAATGATATTTCATTGTCAATTTCATATTTTTTCACATTCGCAAATACAATATGTTCAATTTTAATACCTCTCGACTCCGGCAATTTAATTTATAATTGTTGAATTTCATTTTACAGCAGGATATTTAAAATGCCAAGCAATGTATTTAAAAACCAATTAACAAAAGCCAGGCAATATATTACGAAACAAAGCAAATTCGTCAAGCCAGACTTTATGAAAGGACTTTTGTTTTTCCGAACTATTTAATCATATTCTTATTTTGTACAAAGTGAAGCAGTTTTATCAAACGCCCAGTCACTCCCAATTGATTTCAAGTAAAAGTATTTTGAAAACTGTGATTTTCATTTGGTGCAAGAGAGAGAAATCAACATTCTTCTGCATATTCAGAATGATCACTGAACTATAACACAATCGGCAAATCAATTTGTTAAACTTCCACCCAGCTTCTGTTTTTGCATTAAAAATAAATTTCAGCATTATCTGCAAAATAGCCCAAGGTTGCACGTGCCGTAAAATACAATTGCAAACAAGGACAGAGCAAGAGGAGAACAATACTCATCCCATAATTGTATGGTAGTAAGAACGGTCTGTTTCTCTGTCGTAGCAAATTGCGCACTAAAAAATGTTCAAAGTAAAAAAATAAAATATTTTTCTCTTCATTGTTTGTAGAGTTTGATTGACATGAGAGGACGGTTATCGTTTTATTTCTGCACAATGAAATAGAACTACCCAGGATAATGAATATTGTCTTTTATCATTTGTTTGTCCGGCTGCCAAAGTAAACGTATTTAAGAATATATAATTTCAAATACTCTTAACTGAATAACATCCAAAAACTATAGACAATGACCAACTCACAAGGATGGCAATTATTTCACAAAGTTTTTAAAAAAAAGTATTAGCATTATGAACTGCTAAATTACTACTAATCCTAAACTAGTATGAAGAACGGCACGTACAAGTTTCACTGGGAATTCTGAAGCAATAAAACTGGAGTGTTATGAAACTTTATCATCAGTATATAGAAATGAAATGATAATCACCTTACTTGAGAATTAGTAAGTTAAACTCACTCAGTTGGACATATATATTTTTAATGTAAAAGTGAAAATCAAGGAATATACAAAAATATATTTATACAACAAACGTAAAATCCTCACACACAACCCAGTTTATACATTTGCATTAAAAGAAAACCAAGGTGTAAATAGTCTAGTAGTTGATATAAAACACAGGAGTCTTAAAAATACATTTCATTGTCAACTTCATATTTTTAGAACCTTCGTAGATGTATTAAGTTCACCTTTTAATATTTCCTGTCTGCGGCAATTTGTAAATATTAAATTGCATTTTATAGTAGGTTACTTATTGTATCAACTAATGTATCAACAAAAACCAACACAATCTCGATAATATAATATGACACCAAACAATTTCGGCATGCCAGATTTTGTGAAAGGACATTTAATGTTTCTGTCTATGTTAATCATAAAATTATTTTCGTTTGTACAAAGTGAAGTTGTTCTATCACACGACAGGTCTTTTCCAATTGATCTAAAGTTAAATTTTTTTGAAAACTGTGTTTTCCATTTGGTTCACAGTAGAAATATGAGTTTTGTAGAATCGTTTCTGCATTCCAATCAATATTCTCAACCATGGACAATTTTATCTTACGGGATGTCCCAAATGATGTATGAGAAACAAAGTGAAAATCCTAAATGGATAATAAAAGAGAGGTGTGACGTCAATATAATTTTCAATCCAGATATTAACAACTTCCACAAATCCTTGAGCAACTTCAGAGGTGCGCGACAATTCAGCCAATTTATTTTCGTTCATATTTCTGAAAACATTAATCAAAGAAAGTTGGTAGAAAGTCTTGCAGTGAATGGCAGGCATTTTGATGCTAAAATGGTACACATAATGATGAGTGTTAATTTAGGACTACAACTGTACACTAGATCCGCATTTGACGAACAGCTTCTGAGGATTGGAGATGAAAACCTTCATCCTTCAAACTGGGAATCCGTGTGGAAACAAAAGAGCGAAAATTATGAAAAGACTCAACATCTTTTGGTAGCATACATTGACACAGAACATTTAAACGGTGAGGGTTGTCACTATACCTACAAGAGCGCCAGCCATGATGAAGAAGAGAAGCCCCAAGATCATGAAACAGAACACAAATGCTTAATTGAGCAATACGAAGTGGAATTTCTGGCACAAAAATACAACTTCACACCATTGTATTTCCAAAATACAAATGATATTGATCATATTTCCGAATCAGGAAGCAGCAATACAAGTTTGTCTCCTGGATTATACAACGTAAATTATTCTTTCAGTCAGAAATTGGTATTTAGTGAATATATTTCAATATATGTTATGTACTGCGTAGAAAGGAACGCTGAAGTTTCATATTATTTAAGCTGGGTGGATATGGGTTTCGACAGAGTGACATGGTTTTTGATTTTAGCTTTATACTTGGTTATTACAGCTTACGCGTATTTATTTAGATTTTTAGAAGTAAAACTTTTTAAAAGACATTATTCCCACTCGTTTTCTTGGCTGACTGGCATTTCTCTAATTTTACGTCAAGACCATTCTCCCGTTTTGAACAAAACTGTTTTGCTATTTACGTTAGTTTGTTGGCATCTTTCTACTTTATACGAAAGTTTAATTAAGGCTGAAGAAACTGTTCCGTTCGAGTCTCAGCCTTTTCAAACGTTATCACAGCTAACTGATGCTGGATTTGAGTACTTTGACTCGTATGATAATCTAGATATAAACGAAAGTGAATTGTACCGTATGTATTTAAACAACGCACGCACAAGCAGCTTTGTGGATTCTTTACACATGTTTGACGAGGGAACTATCCATGAAATGCACAATGAAAAACTTTTCGATGAAATTTCAGAACATGAATTTGAATCGATGCAACTCAGTAAATTGAATTGTCATACTTTGCCCAAACCATTCTTCTCAAAGCCACTGTTTTGGGTACTGGAATTACGTTTCCAAGATATGCTGCAGAAACAAATCGCAACTCTGTTTTCTTCTGGGATTCACCATTTCTTGGAGAGTGGGGAAAATCATAGATTTGGGAATACAAGCTTGGAAATTGAAAGGAAAGAACATTTGAAGAGAATGCCGCAGACGATGAAACTCACAGGCAAAATTCATACTCTCTTTGTCATTCTTTCTATTTTGCTGTCTCTAACTTTGCTAGTATTTTTAGGAGAAGTTTGCCACTATCATAATTCCTCAATAAGAGGTATTACATTTTCACTCATTTATTCCATCAGTAATAGTGTGCAGTTGGTCGGAAGGTACGTTTCCAAATGTTATTATAATTTATTCAGAAGGAATACCATTGTTCAAATATATATGAATGAACTTGTTTTTGTAAAGAGGGAAAGACGTTTGCATTTCTTGCCGTAAACTAATTATTAAGTAGCGGAGCTACTTTATGGGAATGAACAAGCTGTCCGTCCGTCCGTCCGTCTGTCCTTCACCACGATAACTTGAGAACGCTTTGAGATATTTTGTTCTAATTTTGTAGACATACTGGTGAGGACATATGTGAGGCTAAGTTCAACGATGAGGTCAATCGGTCAACTCTTTCATGACCTTTGACCTTCTACAGTAACTACTTTATTAAAACAGCATTTAATATTCAGTGTATTCTAAACACTGCTAGATTAATTATTATTTTGTTTGAAAGAAAAGCCGCCAACTTTTGAATTGGATACAGTCAATAATGAAATATTTCAATAAATTACAACTGACGTTTTTAAATATATATATAGTCTGAGTAGTTATACGGCTAACACAACAGTTGACGTCACAAAAATTTCCACTGTGTCATAGTTCACCACATAATGTCCCTGTTCTCTCCGCTACTTTATTGGACCGTTACAAATGGTTTATTTGAAAATGATAATTTTATGCGGTAAATTTCTTGACTGAATTTTAACGAGTCATGTCATTCTTACATTTCACCACTAGCATACCTAGTGTTATGTAATGAGCCACATAATCATTTTTTGAAAGGATTTGAAAAAGTTTGTTTAACCAGTTTTTTTCAAATAAATGCTTCATAATAGTTGTCATCAAAGAATGCCATATTCACCCAAAACTTCCAGTACTTGCCGAGTCAATTTCGTGCCGTGAACTAATTGTTTAAATATTCGAAGTTTGTGGTTGGAAAAACTGGTATAACTTTGCAAATTTTTCCTTGAATTTTAATGAGTCATGTTAATTGTCTTACATTTTACTTCTGATATACCTAGTGGAAAGCACCGACGAGTAATATCATATTTTAGGGAAATGAAAAATTATGTCAATTCATCAGTTTTTGCAAATACAAATAAATACTACATTATCGTAATCCATGAAGTTCAAAAATTATGCTCTACATACGTCTAATTTATTTTTCACTACAGGCGAATACATAATATATGCACATATTTCATTTACAAAGAATCAGCTAACAAATAAGTGTCAATATGTCGATCACATCCCTTAAAAACTGAATTTATGCTTGCACCAAAATACACATCAAACTTTTCTGTGGCATGCATTTCCGTTGTCGATTGATAGCAAGTTGCATTACCTTCAAAGTGTTCACCTTAGAAAAATGTCCAGTTGGAGGACCCAGTAGTTATAAGCGATAACGGGGCGAACTGGATTCCTGCGTAGGCAGGTGTAGTTATAACTAACTCCGTTCCACGGAAATCGTCATATTCATAAAACGAAATCGCCGGTGTGGCCGTGTCTTCAGGACCAAGGTATCTGACTGATGCTCAGTGGCGTACAAATAGGGTACGCAGGGTAAGCAAAAAATACCGGCCCCCGCACTTTGGGGGCCCCGAAGGAGTCTCATAACTTATATTGCATGTGTGTCAAATACCTTTGAAATAGGATGTTTGTTTACTAACAATAACAGATTAAAATTCTCAAAAAAATAATAAAAAGGCATTATCATGATAACATTCTGAATACCATATTTAGACATATCCATTGTTTGACTTAGGCGGACCTGAGAATCTGGTCTCAGCGCCCTTCCGAATCCCCACATTTTTCTCAGGTCTGGACTTAGGATTGAGGTAAAATGTAGCAAATTTCTCATTAGCTTTCAAATCTGCAAATGAAAGCTACCGACCTTACTTCCAATTTTAATGCGCCATTATTAGTTATGTTGGTTTAGTATAATTACCCTAAAGATGTACCCTACCGATAAATAGACGTAAATAGGCGGCCGGTACACTACAGTCCCGCATCAGGCTTCTCATGCCGTGTCGGCTATTAAATCAATGAATTGAAAAAACCAGGATATTCTTTCTCACTTAACATAATTGAAAAAGTTCCAAATATAGTAACAATTTTTCTAAAATATGTAACCGAAGGAGGTGTGTCCCTGTTATCCGTTAATACCGTAAAAACGGTAAAAAAATTTCTGCAAATTAAAGGCAGATATCATATTTTTTCTCATTACGCGAGATTTTTATTTATGTTTTTATTGTTCATCACCTCTAAGGGGTTTTGAATTCTTCATTAACAAAATTTTGGCAACTCTAGTTACATTTTGCCAAAAAAGAGAAATTATGCACAAGACAATTATGTATTACGTCCCATTCGCTGGGTATGGCTTTTTGCTGCACTACAAGGAGTTTACAAATAGGGGTCCACAATTGAAACCTGCGTTCCGGCCCCCACGGTTCTTTGTACGCCACTGCTGATGCTCTTTCGGCAGAAGGATAGACAGTACAAAACGGTTCTAAAAATATTCTAGTGTTATAATAAGGTGCTATGTAATTTTTCAAGCCGTAAACTCCCCATCTAAAATTTGCAAAAATAAATCATTATTTATATGTTTTACTTATATTTCCATACCACTTGGTTTAATTTTAATTTTGCCTTTCTTTCCTAAAATACACATTAACTGAAAGTTTGATATAATATCAGGCGCGAGGGAAATCAAATTCGGAGTTTTACTTCTAACAGTAATGGAATCTCCTGTACAATTAGCTCCTCTAAAAAGCGTAAATTCTTGCTTAACCCCAAAACATAGAGCAAACAGCGACGTAATTAGTATCAAAATTTTCATATTTTTACAAGCTTGAAATTTTAATAATACACAATGTAGTATGTCGTGTAACTGTTTGATTTTGATAATCTAAACAGGGCTTTTATTTATACAAAATGTTCAACATTCGATTTGATATTTTGTCAAGTGATCAAATGATTGATTATTATCAACGGCATAGTGGGGAGAACGAAGATGAAGCAAAAGTTGCATCAACTTTCCAATATTGTAAGAACATATAATTTGGTCCGCTCGAAAATAGATTATCTATATCTGAACCAGAGTATATACTTGAAGCGTAATGCATTCTACGGACTGTTGTTCACAATTCAACCGATAATGTCTAATGTCGACGTAAAATGTCTCTGTTGAAATATACACAATATATACGTTTATCACTTAATTTATTCAATGGATATTTTTAATTTCTGCCCGGGATGCACGACAACGGTAGCAACAAAACCTGACGCTGAGCACGTACGCATTCTTACATATATTCCTGTACATTCACCCACTGCCCGCTGCCCAGAATATTTTACAATTATCGTTCAATCGACAATTTGCATAAAATTCGAATCACTTTTCAAAAGTTGAAATTAAATTATTTTCGTACGCCTCTAGCACCTTTCTTCCATTCACTCAACCGAAACAATCGACGATTCAATTTTTTGTTAAGCGTCCACCCATCGTTATTTTTGCATTAATTAATAAATTTCAGCATTCATTTCACAGTAACCCAAGGGTGCGCGTGTTGTAAAATAGAACTGTAAACAAGGACGGAGCTGGGAGAACAATACTCATCAATCCTATAATTTTATGGTAGTAACAACGGTCTTTTTCTCTGTCATAGCAAATTGTGGTTTGTAGAGGTAAAGGTAAAAAATTAGAATATTTTTCTCTTCATTGTTTGTAGTGTTTGATTCACATAATCTGACGACTATCGTTTTCATTCTGCATACACCTTAATTAAATAGAATTTACAAGGACATTGAATATTTTCTTTCTCATTTGTTTGTCCGATTCCCAAGATAAACATATTTAAGCAACTATAATTTAAAATATTTCTTAACTATATAACATCAGCTAACTATGGACAATGCAAACACTTAAGGATGGCAATTATGTCACGAAGTTTTCAAAGAAAGACTAACATGGACTGAAAAACTACTACTAATCCTAAACTAAACTAAACGACGACACAAACAAGTTTCACTACTGCAAATTTGAAAGTAGTGAAACTTGAAACTCTTTGAAGCATAAAACTGGAGTATTATGTAGCCCGGTGTTCATTATATGAAAGTGAAATGATAGTCACCTTGCTTGAAAATAATTAAGTTAAACCAGGAGAATAAAAAACATATTTATATAAAACGTATAATCCTCACATACTATCCGATTTGTACAATGGCATTTAAAACTTTGCACTTTATGATTTGCATTTTATTTAAAGACCAAAACTGTCCGCCAGTCCTTTACCACGATAAATTGAGAACGACGTGTGATATTTTCATCAAATTTGGTATAGGTACTAACGAGAATCTATGTAAAGCTAAATTCGAAGATGAGGTCAATTGGTCAAATCCTTCATGACCTTTGATCTAGTGTAGTGAATTCTCTTAATACAGAGGATTATCAAGCCAAATAGACAAACTTTGCGCTTGCAATTTAGAAGAGAAGACATGTTTTATGTATGTTGTGAGTATTTTTAACGTGTTCTCCATGATTTTCTGATATAGAAAGTAACCTTCGTTTCCACGAATCGAACACTTTGACACAAATTTCAGGGGTAACTTTCTTCCCATCGCCTTGTAGTAGTTTCCAAAGCCCATTTAAAAAAGTTGCTTTCCTTTTCCAAAGTGCTTGTTTCAGTATACCGAAGCTGTAAAAATCCATAGGACTTGAATCTGGCGATTTGACAAGAGTCTCCGAATTTGTAATTAAAGTTATTCCAAGTTTGGTTTTCAACTCTGTTGCATA
>JABASD010004348.1:0-15846 GCA_019776165.1 Pogonognathellus flavescens
GGGGGGGGGGGGTCACAACCTAATAAATTGGCATTTAGCACTGTTTTAAAAGTCGATTGGATTTTTCCAAACTTGAACGGAAATATATTTAGTTCATTAAAACGGTGGCTATACTGTCAAAGCATACTATATATAGAGCAAATAAATTATTTTACCTATAAAATATTATGTTGTAATATTTGTTTTAATGTAATATATTATATATTAAAATAATATAAGAAAGCTTACTGTTTCCAAGAAATGTTAACTAGATATTTCATGAACACCTCTATCCACAGATATCATTTTTTGAAAAACATGTGCGTATTTCAGTAAGGTAAAGAGCAGATATTTAGATAGACTCTGCTGAAGTTTTAATGCCACAGTGGCTGTTTCAAAAGCTAATCACATAACACTAATACACGCGATTACAATTTATATAACATAATAGTATTAGTATGACAACACGACGTCTCACTGAAATAAAGCGTTAGTAGCATATATTATGACTCTGAATAAAGTATTTTACCGAAAGAGCTGATAGAAAAACAATAATTCTGTTTTGTAAGAAACCGAAATTTTTAAATTCGAAATAAAGTTCAATTTTTCTGTGGGCTACGTGGGATTCTGCCAACGGTGTCAATGCTGCTGAGAATACACTTAGTATAAATCAATCTATTATAATATGAGGTTTCATAGTTGCAGTTGCAATTGATCTTTCATCAACTTACGATTAGATAGAATACCTTTTATTGTCACTTGATAATGTAAGTGTATACTCATGAATAGCCTACTCCGTGTCTATTTTTTTTAAAATGTGAAATTCGTAATAGTTTGAGTTATGTAATATATATAATAATGTTTATAAGTTTTCTAAGTTGTTTATGTTAAATTTAAAATTTTGGTTGCGCGCCTAAGTATGTTCTCGTAATAGTTTTAAATTAAACGTTTTTTTGTAATGAATCATAATGATAGAAAACAATAAAAACACATAATTTTGTTTGTAACGTTATTTTCAAGAACAGATATGATTGTAATCACCCGTTAAACAATCAATAAATACTATACCTACCTACCTACCTACTGATATTGTTTCAATGCAAATTGTTGGTGATATGGTTAATCCTTCTACTTCATACTAATCGTCATTTTAACCTGCAAATAGTAAATACAAATAGGTATACTATTTTCTGCTATGGAAAGCTTGTTAGGGGTTAAATAAAATCAATTTTCATTTTAACTTCAAAATGTTATTTAGGGGCTTTCGCATAACTAAATGGGAATATTTTAGTTACCATTTAATTCAAACAATATAATGCATACATTTACTTTAATTATTTATACTTTTTATTTAGCATTATAATAAAAATTGTCAGGATATCTGGTTTAATGACAGTTTTGCTCATATTTATTCAATTACGTAAACTTTTATAACTATGAATACCAAAATAAATCAGAAACTAGTTCACCTTCAAGTCAAGGTGTCAAATGTGATGGTATAGCTAAGAATCTATATCTTGTATACATCTTAGCAACATTTTCAATACATAGTAGACAAAAAGTTCGTTCATCACGTAATGGGCCGGTCCTATTTTCTTTTAAAGGTATAGGCATAATGAATAATTTAAAGAGCTCCAGAAAAGATAAATAGATTGTCCCCAAGCGCAAATATATAGCTTTTTAAGAACAACGTCAATATATTCCTCTGATGTATCTCTATACTACTTGCCGAATTAAAAAATAACAACGCTGAGAAAGCTTACTTTAAATAAATTTAAATAAGAAATTAAATTTAAATGAATTTTGCGTTTTTTCTACCATTGAATTGAAATATTATTATTCAATATTATATGAATTACTGAATTCAAAATTGGATTTATTTTTCAGATGTTTTGAATTATAGTTATAATAAGTTCATCAATTCCATTTGCAGAAATATTTGACATTGAAACTGGTCAATTAACTTGATCATAATTGTTCGAAATAAATTCATAATTAAAAAAATACTTTATATGGTAATTAGTTATCATACAGCTTGACGAATAAATGAAACTAATCGATGTTAATCAATTCATTAAAAATCCAATGCTGAATAAGTTTTTTTGTGAAGTTTGAGCTTTGTCTTTCAATAGTACATAAATTGACGGACATAACGATATACACAACTTTAAAGGCCGCTTATTCCGCTGTATATTGTGTATACGTTCATAATGCAACATTTATTCTAAAAATGGATACTTTAATTAATATGCCGATTATAAAAGTTTAGGTTTTGCCCAGAATAACTCACTAGTCATTATATGTAATTAATGTAATTGTAACAATTATATGACACAAATAAGTTTGCAAAAATACATACACAGGAATTAAATTCTAAAACACAATTAAAGTAAACACTACCATGTGTGAAATAAATATTAAACTTATTCCCCCTGCCTTATTCCCCAAACCTACAATTAACAAAAAGAAAACTGTTGAGCAATAAATTCGATGCAATAATATTAAATATTCATGGATTATTATTCCCCGACTGACAATAATTCACGGGCATTAGTAGTCAGTTAATTTACCATCTGCACGATGCACGCAAAATTGTTAAATATAATTACAGTTTTCCCCTTATTTTACAGAATGTAAAACAGCTCGAGTTTAGTTCAGAGTTCATTATTTCAATTTGCCAATACTGAATGTACCAATTATTATAATAATACATTCAAAGTTAAGTTTTGTAAAACGTATTCCCATCAATGCCTAATTTTTTAATTATTATAGTATCGGAAAGAAAAGTTCTAACCAGAGTTTAAAAGAGCCAGGCTGAAATGGACAAAAATATTTTAAATGTTTCATGGTTGGAGCAATGTTTATTACTTTTTTGTTTATCCTCAGGAAGCCCTATGTTATAATAAGAGTTTTGCAATACTTTATTCCAAAATATTCTTTGATTTGGTCCATTTTTTTCATTTTATCCACTATGGACAAATTGGACGCTAAGCCAAATACCCTGGATTTTTTAAACTCTGGTTATAACTAAATGACGTATGTCTTAATTAATTCCGTATACGTACACGACCACGGTAAGTTCATCATTGTAGTTTATTATTCTCAATGCGTTAATTTTTGCACGATAGCCATTTAAAAAATACGTAATTTAACTAACAATAAGTGTACTCTTGTTTTGCTTATAAAGAACGAAGGAATTTTTTGCACAAACAGTTTCATCATGCCTATACAAACACATTGGCGATTTGAATTGTAATCACTAAATGCTCAAACTAATTGTAAGTATAATTAAACACAAAAAACAAGCAATCATAGAGAGGTGAAAAATGATACATATAATTTGGTGTGCAATTTTTCTTCAATCATTTACATTTCCTATTTTCACAGCTACGAGTAATGTACATTATTTCCAATCAGAAGTGCAATCGGCTTTTCAAATTGTCAATTCAAAACAAAAATACGATATTGGTTCAGTATTAATAATTTTGGAAACAACGAATTTCCAAACTACGGATGTGGAATTGCAGCTCGTCAAAACTAATTTAATCGGAACATGGACAGTTAGAATTAACAACATATTTCGCAATGCAGGCTGTGATCAATGTAAATACACAAATATTTCAAAAACGGTCAGGAGATTTACTGGACAAAAAACAGTTATTGTATCAGTAGTCATGCATTTCAACAAATTGACTGTTGCTCGCATTAATATTATCAACAAATCGTTATATGAAAAATATTATTTCACTATTGTAGGAGAATTGGACAATGAGGGAGATTCATGTGCTATGATAAAATATTATTCCCCGATGTATCTAGTTGCAAATAAACGTGTCTATAAATTGTGTTACAATTGTTTGCCCGGCGGAATTTCATTTTGGTCAGAACTTTCATCGTTTCCAAAACCGACGGAAATTGAAATAACGGCTGTGAAAAATTTCAACAATGCAAAATTTTTGATGGAACCTTTGCACCATTATTTTGCAGGTTTATCGGAACTCAATGTAAATGCATTATTAAGATCACTTGATTCCCCAGAGTTTCTATACAGAATCAGATCGAAATCTTTGCGGGCACCAAATATATATATTCTAAAAACCATAGTGGACAAACTAAATATTTCGTTGACATTTTGTGAATCAAATGAAATTTGTTCAAGAGGAAACTTCATTTTCAATGTTTTATCAGAAAAACAAAGACAAATCATTCACAGGGGGTTGCTGTTTTACGATGGTTTTGTCCACAAATGCAGTTTTATATCCGTAGATCAAAATTCATTGAATTGGACGGTATTAATTCAGCCCATTGGACCGTTAATGTTTTCAGTCACAATTGTATTAATTTGTATCATGTCAATTACGGTATACCTATTTTCCAATTTTTCAAACTCCGTGAAAAATATCAGATGTGCGAAGAAGAATGAATCTCTTCTTTCAACGTTCGAAGTAATATTTAGAGCATTACTGGACCAAGTATTAGATCCACACAGAAATCAACTCTGGTTCCGCCTTATTTTCACAACTTGGCTTTTCTATTGCATTATTATTTCGGAAGTGTACAGGGGTACACTAGTGAGTTATTTAATGAAACCTCAGTTTTTGCCAGGTTATAAAATTTTTGCTGATTTAGTTGAACATAACGTAAATTTATTCACGGAGCGAACATTCATGGAACAGTAACACTTCCGGATTTAACTCTTGGGCCGAACATATGGTTAGTCAACCGGTTGATTTGTCTGATCAAGTAAATAAAGCAGAAAGTGCTAATGTTTACGAAGAAATTTTAAAGAAATTGCATAACAATGCCGTTTTGATAGACGATTTTTGGAAGTTTTATAGAGATGTGGTTTTTGAGAAGAAAGTATTTGTTGGGCAACACGACGTCGTTTTAATTGTGGAAAAATTATTAGACAAAGTAAATTCGGATGTCAGATATACTTTTTCTGTCGAAAACATTCAACGCCAATATCCGGCTTTTTTTAAAAACGGCCCGTTTCAGAAATCGGTGTTGTTTGTGTTGACACAAGGTTATGAAAGTGGGTTGTTCGAAAGGCTGTGGAAGAACTTCGTTGATTGGACTACTTTTATATCAATTCAAGATATTATTTCATCCGTGCCAGATGAAATACTAAATAAAAATAATGATGCAGGAGCAGCGAAAGTTTTAAGCATGTTGAACGTCATATCTGTTTTTTTTCTTCTTGTCGGTGGATTTTTTGTCTCAGCAATTTTATTCCTATTTGAAATTAGTCTACAAAGACTAGGTTCAATCCGTGAATTACTGAACCGTCTACAATTGCCGTCCCAACGGCTTAACTACAGATGTGCAAAGGGTGCGCCGCACCTCGGCAGCTGAATAGGAGGACGGCAAACACAAAAGCTTTACCCGTAAATTTACAAAAGTGCTAGTGCCAAGTTCTAGTACTATATCGCAATCATTCAACCACGAATTAATGAAATCCCCTTCAAATACTTGCACTTTTAATTAGTAATGTGTTATAGAAAGCTTGCTAAGAGTTAAACAAAAGCCATTTCCATTTTAACTTCGAATTGTTATTTGGGCTTTACACATGATTAAATGACAATACATTATTTTCCATTTAATCCATAAATATTTTCTATAATTGTTTGAACTTGTTATTATTTTATTTAGCAATATAGTAAAGCCTATTGGATAGTATGTTTTTAAGGGTAAGTTATGCTCACATTTACGGCATTACGTAACCTGTTATAATTAGAAAAACTAAAATAAATCGCAGACTAGTTAACCTTCCCGTCCAGGTGTAAAATGTACTATCGTAGCCCAGAATCTACATTGAAAACACAACTTAGCAACATTTTCAATACATAGACAAATGGTACACATCATCACTCATCACATAATTGATGGATCCGCTTTTCTTTTAAAGGTAGGCATAATGAATAATTTAAAGAGCTCCAGAACAAGCAAATAGATTGTCTCTAAGCGCTAACAAAACATATGCCTTGTTAGCAACAGCGCTACTATATTCCACTTTTGTATCTCAATACTACTGCTATAAGTTAAAAATAACAACGCTGAGAAATCTTACTTTAAATAAATTAAAATAATAAAATAAATTTAAATGAATTGTTCGTTTTTACTAGCATTGAATATTGGATATTATTATGCATTGTTATATGAATTGTTGAATTAAAATTGCATTTATTTTTCAGATATTTAGAATTAAATTTATAATAAATCAATGAATTCCATTTGCAGAAATGTTTGACATTGAAATTGATTTAACTTGTTGATTCAAACTAAATTATTAATTCAAAAAAGTATGTCATATGTTAATTAACTATCCTGCAGCGTGACGAATAAATAAAACTGATCGATTCTGACGAATACATTCAAAATCCAATTCTAAAAGAGTCTTTCTATAAAGTTTTCGCTTTGTTCTTTTCAATAATACATAAATTGAGAATATAACATGCTAACTTTCAAGGCAGCTTAATACACTGTAAACTGTGTATACTTTCAACATTTATCTGAAAATCAATATTTTAATTAATATGGTGATTATAAAAGTTTTAATTTGTTGCCCGGAATACATAATTGTAACAATTATATGCAAAAAATTAATATTTTGTAAAATTACTCACTCTGAAATTAAATTGTAAAACACAATTAAATTAAACATTATCATGATTAAGTGGAATAAATATTTGACGAATCTGTATTTTGCAAAGAGGAAACTGTACAGCAATAAACTCGATGCACTAATTGAATATTCATGTAATACTTTTGTCTGACTGAAAATAATTCACGGACAACGCTGTTTAGTTATTATACAATGTGTATGCTAGACCCAAAATTATTAAATATAATTACACATTTCCTCTTACTTTGCAGAACTAAAATACAAAGCATGAATAGTCTTTCTTTACAAATTAAAAAATGGATATTATGAATTCCGGAAATGATTTAGGCAGGCAACGTTTTTCAATTCGCATAAAAAGAACCATTCAATTTTTTGCCAACACAGTTTCACCGTTCTTTGTTACAATCAATTGTACAAAATTCTTTTAAGTGCTTTGTAAGATTGGAACCCAGAAAACCAGACAGTCAAACAGTGTTGAAAAATGATAAATATAATTTGGTGGACAATTTTTGCTCAGTTATTTAATTTTCCTATTTTCACGTTTTTATGTAATACTCATTATGTTCAATCAGAAGTGCAATTGGCTTTTCAGCTTGTGCAAACTCAAAAATACGATATTAGTTCAGTATTAATAATTTTGGAACCAAAGAATTTATTAACCACGACTGTGGAATTGCAGCTCGTCAAAATTAATTTAATCGGAAAATGGACAGTTAGAATTAACAACATATTTTGCAATGCAAGCCGTCATCAATGTAAATCCACAAAGATTTCAAAAACGGTCATGAGATTTGCTGGACAAAAAACAGTTGTTGTATCAGTAGTCTTGCATTTCAACAAATTGACTGTTGCTCGCATTAACATTATCAACAAATCGTTATATGAAAATTATCATTTCACTATTGTGGGAGAATTGGAAAATGATCGAGACTCATGTGCTATGATAAAATATTATTCCCCGATGTATCTAGTTGCAAACAAACGCGTCCATAAATTGTGTTACAATTGTTTGTCCGGCGGAATTTCATTTTGGTCAGAACTTTCATCGTTTCCAAAACTGACGGAAATTGAAATAACCGCTGTGAAAAATTTCAACAATCCAAAATTTTTGATGGAACCTTTGCACCATTTGTTTCCAGGTTTATCGGAACTCGAAGTAAATATATTATTAAGATCACTTAATTCCCCAGAGTTTCTATACAGAATCAGATCGAAATATTTGCGGACACCAAATATATATATTCTAAAAACCATAGTGGACAAACTAAATATTTCTTTGACATTTTGTAAATCAATTGAAACTTGTTCAAGAGGAAACTTCATTTTCAGCCTTTTACCAGAACAACAAAGGAAAATGATTCATGCGGGGTTGCTATTTTATGGTGGTTTTGTCCACAAGTGCAGTTTTATATCTGTAGATCAAAATGCATTGAATTGGACCGCATTAATTCAGCCTATTGGACCGTTAATTTTGTCAGTCACAATTGCATTGATCATGATAATCTCAGTAACAGTATACATATTTTATAAATTTTCAAAATTCGTAAGAAATGTCAGATGTGCGAAAAAGAAGGACTCTTTGTTTTCAATTTTTGAAGTCATATTTAGAGCTTTGTTAGACCAAGCTTTAGATCCAAGGAGAAATGAAATGTGGTTTCGTCTAATTTTTACAACTTGGCTTTTCTATTGTATTATTATTTCGGAAGTGTACAGGGGTACACTAGTGAGTTATTTGATGAAACCTAAATTCTTACCTGGTTATAAAACATTTCCTGATTTAGTTGAAAATAATGTAAATATATTCACAGAGCGATGGGACAGAAATAATTCCACATTTAACTCTTGGGCCGAGGAAATGTTAAGTCTACGAATTGACCTGGCAGATAATGTAAATACAGAAGGAAGTGTGATTATCTACAAAGAAATTTTTATCAAATTGCATAACAATGCCGTTCCGATGGAAGATATTTGGAAGTTTTATAGAGATATGGTTAGTGAGAAGAAAGTATTTGTCGGACAACACGAAGTTGTTCTAATTGTGGCAAAACTATTAGACAAAGTAAATTGTGATGTGAGTTATACTATTTCTTTGGAAAGCATTCAACGCCAATATTCTGCCTTTGTCAAAAATGGTCCGTTTCAGAAATCGGTGTTGTTTGTATTGAAACAAAGTTATGAAAGTGGGTTGTTCGAAAGGCTGTGTAAAAATTTCGTTGATTGGACTACCTTCCTATCAATTCAGGATATTATTTCATCCGTGCCAGATGAAATATTAAATAAAATTAGTGATACAGGAGCACCAAAAGTTTTAAGCATGTTGAACGTAAAATCTGTTTTTTTTTCTTCTTGTTGGTGGATTTTTTGTCTCAGCAATTATATTCCTATTGGAAAGTATTCTGCCAATACTGAGTTCAATCAATCAAGTATGGTTGTTTCGTTTTATCAGTAGCTAATCTAGCTAACCACTCACAATGCGAGGTGGGGTAGGCAGCCGCTGCAGGGCCCACGACTATTTAGTCAGTGATAACTATGGTAAAATTTTATTTTTGTCATTTGAACCTCAGTCTCGCAAACATACAATTTTTATTTACCAAAACAAATGTTTAGGTTAGGGTAAAGAAAACAACAGCATTAAACTTTAAATGTTATTTTTAAGTACTTATAAGGAATACACTGTAATGCACGGAATACTAAATATATTCCTCTGTCGGTAAGTGAAAGTAAGATGTCTCTAAATAATATAACAATTAAAGCATAAAGCAACTATATGTAATATCTTAGTTAGCACATTTATTAAAGTGTAATACCAAGTTAATTAAATGTCTATTCGCTAGTTAAGTAAATAATGAAGTACAGGTTGCTTGTATTATATTATAATATCTGTCGTAGTCAATCAGCGCCATCGGGCAACGGGACCCCATTGTCCAGTCTTTTTTAATCAGTTTGAATTTACAATTTTTCGTAAACCTATATTCGGACGTTATACGTACGCCTTTTGTTGCGAAATCTTTTCCAGGAATCCTTTGACATTTCTTAAAATGTAGTCAAGCATACTACCTTGGCAATTCATAACGGTTTTCATCATATTGAAAATTCTATATGATAAAACGAAGGTTGAAATCTCTTTTGAATCTATTTATATTTTCTATTGTATGAATACAGTAACCAAGCCAAAGTTGTATGTATGAACAAGTTTTAGAAACATCGATGCATCCCTGAAAAAAAACGCGGAGCATTAACTAGGCGTTGACGTACGTTTAACGTTGAATCAAAGTAAATGTGAACGGGTTAAGAGAAATTCTAAATTCAAAACCAAGACTCGAAGTGATTATAGAAGCTTAATATAAAGGAAAATTTTGTAGACTGTATAAAAGGGTATTACAATGTGAGACCATTTATGTGTAAATTGACTATTCAAACAATTTACTATGTAGGCTGTTTCAATAAAAAATTCGTTTTTTATAAGTATTATTCTGATGAGCGAATTTGATAAAGTTCACTAGTTACCGTGTTGTTAGACTATACCACTAAAATGAAGAAAATAACTTTATCAGAGAGAACTTAATGTAAAATAATAATAGCCGTTTGGCCACACCCGTGTTAGAAGAAAGACAATGAAGAATTAAGGTTGCTTGCGGGATTAACCTTTTTGCCAGAAAGATGGAAAAAGAGTTTTAAAATTTATGAACCTTGAAATAAATCATAACGTATCTACAATGTAGTCTTGTGCTTTGCTTCATTCGATTTTTGCCTTCCTTTATTTTAATGCAAATAGTGATAATTGAACGGTCAGTAGGGTGCATTTATTTATTTAAGCACTCCTGCTAACATTGCTTTTGCAGTAATTAAAGGAATTATTAACGTCACCAGATACGGTAAAACTATGGAAATATATATATATTTGTATATCCACGCAGAAAGTAGCAACAATATAATTATAACAAACTTATATAACAATATAATAAGACAACGTTACCCTTTAAAAAGCTGAATTATGACGAGATTGGTTGCTGGCTGGTTTTACATATATATCGCATTTCGTTGCAAAAAATGATCATTCTTTATTTCTCACCTATTACTGAAGCATCAGCTAGCAAGGGGGAATATTTTTCATTTACCTAGTTCGACAACATCATTTCTCAATTTTAGTTTTTCAGAAAATCCCAATTAAAATTTGGGTCAACCTGTTAAGAAATAAACACTTCAGTTAGAATAACACAAAATAATAAACATTATTCGAAAATATTGCTATTAATACCTAGTCTGTAGAATGGAAATCAATGGGAGTAATAAATTTAAACGTTATTTATCTTCTTAATTAATAATTTTGTTTCATCGTAAAATTTTAACATTTTCAATCGCCAATAATTATCAGTAAATACAAGTTCATATAATGACTTCGATAGTGAAAGCCCACGAAAACATTTTTGCTTGGTTCAAAAATTTAGGAATATTAAACGAGGTACCTAATCCAGGAAAACTCGAAACGAAAAAATATACCAAGCCCGCTCGTTTCTTAACGTGTAGTTTATATTATTTTTTTCGTGTCCTTTTGTTTTTAAAGGTTATATACTTCGTCATGTTAATTTTTGATATAACCTCATTCAAACTGGAATACTTTGAAAAATTGGAAGTATGGATGTGGCTTATATATTCCCTACTAATTATCTACATTCAATACGTTGTTGAAAAACGCTACCCATTTCTAGAAACGATTAGGGAAGCGTTTGATTTGCAAAATAATATTCATTCAAAATTCTGTAAAAACTTAGCAGACTGTCAAAAGGAGTTGAATCGACCAATATTCATTTCCCTCTTTGGAGTAATGTAAGTTAATAAATCGTCATAGGTAATTAAAATAATTGTATTTTAGTGATTAAGTAATAATCAATACAATGGTTAACAATATACTCATACAATTCAAAATTAATTGGAAAATTAATTAATACAAATTACAATATTGCTATTAAATGTGTACTAAAAAAAGTATAATCAATATTGATTTATATTTTTCTATTCATTTATTCGTCTCCAATCATATTTTGCTCAAACTATGTCATGTTGATGTACTATTTTCATTTTTTGCAGATTATCCTTGATGGTGAATTTCCCTATGTATTTCTATCGATGTTATCAGAATCCTGCAAATTATCTTTTTTTACTATCGTCCATTTATTTTGACAATACTATTATGCATATTGTATCAATTCTTGTAGAATTATTGTACTACTATTACATTTTGAGTGAATTCTTTTTACTCATAGCCGTAACCGTTTTATTTGGCAGGGGTATTTCACTATGTTTACACCACATTAATATTTACCTCCGCTCCAATAATTGTTTGATGGAAAAGAGAGGAAATTTAGGTAAAATAATTACTAAAGAAGCTGAAAACAACGGACTTTTAAATTTACAAGACGTTCAGACTATAATATCTTTATTCCACCGAATAAATTTAATTTTGCATTTGTTCAATTCGGCAATGACGAATTTAATTTGGCTATACAAAAGCCTTCTATTTTTGGTTGTCTGTATGGAGAGTTATTTTGTATTCCAAATATTGCGGATGACGGAAGAAATTGATTGGGGAGCAGTTGGATTTACATTGCAAGATATAATTGCCAGTATATTTTGTATGTATGTGCTAGTCAAAGCTATTAGCGTGGTTTCGTATACCTTTCCAACCTGTATTGAGCAAACTAGAATTAGCATTTCTAGAATTCCAGTGGAGAAAAAAATTCACAAAATATTACAACTGCAATTATTATCGGTAAGAATTGGTGGAATTCGTTTGTTCACGTACGAAGTAAGAAAAGACGAAGTTGGCCAAACGCTGACTGCTTTGATGGATAAAATTGTGTGCATGGCATTTTGGTAGTTTGTGTATATAAAACTGATATATGATATTCATATAACTAACAATAGTTAATAGTTTATAGTCATTTCAAACAATAAAGAATTTGAAAATTAAATATAAATTAAAATAGATAATATGATAATATGTTACTAGATGTAAACGAATAAGAAACTATAATCAATAAATGGCAGAAAGAAAAATATTCTGGTCAAACGAACTGATGTCAATATATCGATCATTGTTACATAATCTGCATTTTAGAGGTACATCAAACTCATTATGAAAATTAAAAATATTTTTTAAATTATTTCTTATTTGTAGCCCTTATTTTTAACAATAGCATAACATAGCACAATATTTCATGTCCTCCTTTCAGTAATATTATGTTTTTATTCAATATGTGCGAACATTCGAAAATAGATAATAACGAAATAATAATACGCGGTCAAAAATCCCATAGCCGCTTCAACCCAAAGAAGCCTCCCACTCAATTCACAATCCTATTTACGTCAACGTCTCATTTATAATGACACTTCGCACATTATAATATAAATGACTGTTTGTATCCGTTATTGAATTAAAAATGATTACGCATATTTTAAAATTTAATCGGTTTGTCTACATTACTGTCCATATCGTAAATGTCGTAATAGTTTCAAATAGCGTGCCTCTCAAATGATAAATGCAAAACCTAAAAAATGAATGCAAAAGAGTAGAAACGGAAAGAGCGTGTACCTATTATATTTTAATGATTGAGAAAAGAAACTTCACATGATGGGAATTTTAAATTGTTATGCTGTGTTTACATTGGCATATAGATGAAGACAGAAATCATAAAAATATAATAACATACATACGTACACACTTTTCTTATCCGCAGAAATTTTAGTTGACTTCACAAAACATATTCAGGTATCGCCACACGAAAGTCCGAAATATTTTATGATGCGACGATATACGTTATATAAATAGAATAGCATTTTAGCATTACAACATTTTTACATTCTTATACAGTACATTGTAAGGACTTATCTTATTTTGTTTGTGATATTCAGTTATGTTGTTTCTTTTTCCTCGCGCCATGTATGGCAACAATTCTTTAACATTTAACAGCATTGATGACTTCTAATGCTGATATAATCCAACCTACCTATTTAATCATTCGGATGTAGATAATGAAACAATATTTCCTCTTGGAATAGAAATAAATTGCACGTAATCTTCAAAACTGCAATATAAAAACATTTCCTTCATGATAAAAGAAGCACACACAAACATTGGCTACATCAATTCAGCAATATTGAACAAAAACAGTGATTTTTAAAGACATAATAATATATATTGTTTTCACATATTAATTCTAGTGTAGATAGGTAAGTACTGATAAATATAGTAGGTATAAATTTTGTAACAAAACAGTTGTGGTCAAATCTTTAACCCAAAAAATCTTAAATTAATCAAAATCTTAATTAATTATCCGAATGAAGGACGCATCATTGTAAAAAAACATTTTAGTATGTGTGGGTTTTTATTTAATAGGAAATTGTCTGTTCCCAAGGACGTATACCGAGAAGGCGGCACTGGGGGCACGTGCCCCCTCTCCCCCAAATTCCGGGAAAAAGGCAAAAAATGTAGAAAAAATTGCAAAAAATTGCCCAAATTTTCGCGCTACGCGCTAATTTATTGCATTTTTGACCCTTTGTAACCTAATTGTGCTCTAATTTTTCGCGCTATGCGCGAGTATGATACCCTTTCGCACTAAATTTATTGTGTGCCCCCACCAAATAGAAATCCTTGGTACGTCCTTGTCTGTTCCAGTGGGTAAATTTTAGATTTAACACTCGGCTGCTAAATTTATATTCAAATATTTTTGAAATCATTGAATTCACTGTATGTAATAGTTTTTCCATTCTCATTTTGAAATAAATAATATTTTCCCTGTTCATCTACCAAATCGAATAAAAAACTCTTTTGAAATTCAAAGTCACTCACTTGAATGAATGGTCCAACAACAAAACTTTCCAAATCCAAACTTATTAGATTCATGATTTCATTTTTCAGCTCATCCTTATAAATACTATTCTCTTTATTCTTTGAGTATAATTCCCATACCAAGTTCTCCACGTTTAATTGTTCAACTATTTCAATTATATTCGTAGAAATATATTCACACAGAATTAGCATATTTAAATCAACCATTTCGTCCACACAAATTTGTACAGGTTTACCCACGCGAAGCTTTGTGACATTTTCAGGTATCGACGACGTTTTTAAAATGTAACTATATTTTCCTGGGAGATCCAAATACTTCAAATTTTTGTATTGTTTGAAATGAACGAGGTATTCGGATATGTCACCCCCACTTGAAACAACACCGTCGATAGACAAGTATTTCAAATTTGGCAAATTATTAACAAACGCATCCACTCGAAGCGAATTAGGATTTTTTAATGAGAATGTGAGTTTTTCAATTTCATTTGGCAGAATTGACAAATTGATTGTTGAATCTTTTACGCTCAAATTTTTGTATTCCATCATATTGGAGTGTAGCAAAGAACTTTCCGATATTTCGAACAGAGTATGCACTTTCCACTCAGAGACTTCCCAGTTGAGAATTCTTACTTTACCTAAAGTAAGGGAATCGAAGGAATAATATCCTCGCATATCCAATATTGCATTTCGAGTGTCAAATTTTGCTGTTCTCAATTTTTGAAAATCGAATAAATTGTTGAGCAAAAAATTGTTGTTTTGTACTCCTTGTACTTGTTTAACATTTGTTAATTCAATTTCTACAGGAGTTAAGTGAACTCCGAGAAAAGTATCCATCGTGCAGATGCAATTGAGAAGTCGTATCACTGTGAGATGAACAGTGTCTTCCAGCCTTACATATAACAATCCAGAATCGATTTCAATTTTAGTAAGAGTTGCAGGTAAAAGTCGAGTTACGTGCATGTTCTCAATCTTGCTTTCTATTGAAAGTTTTATTCGAAGCTCTTTTAATTCATTACCCCATAACTGTAAAAATTCTAGAAATTTGTTTAGTTTTATTCTTTCTCCAAATTTCTTTCCAAGTTGAACGCAAGTAAAAGCACTGATGCTACTATTCTCTCCACGGGGAAAAACATCTTTAAATTCTGAAACACACTTATCCAATCTCCATTCACTAAATTTAACAACCCACACTTTCCCCAAATATCTTTTCCCAAGATCACCCCATTGATAACAAACTAGACGACAGTTTTTAAGTTCGGCCAGCTGAAGAAATTGAAACATATGGTCTACAATCTGAAAAATAGTATTCCAGCTAGGGAATGCAATACCGAGGGGGTCTAGCAATACCGGTATTCGGTATTTTCGGTATTGAGGTCTTCGGTAATACCGGTAT
>JABASD010004349.1:0-15843 GCA_019776165.1 Pogonognathellus flavescens
TATTCTAGTCTATCGTTTACACTCAGTCACCATTAACTATATTTCATTTACACTGTGCCTTTCACAAGATGAGGGACAGCACGACTGTACGTCTGTTCGCTCTGGCTTCCAGCTTGCTCTGATATATCCTACTATAAAGAATTATTAAGCGAAATCTAAAATCAAGCGAAATCATAAATATATCTAATATATCATGTATTAGTATAACTAACATTATTATCTGTATTGTGGAAACAAACATTTTTATATAAATCTGTAATAATAATATGTGAGAATTGTATGTACAATTTAGAGCAATGTGGTTACTCAAATGGTTATGCAATGCATTCATTAACTGAACATTAATTGTAAATTATACATCAAGTAAATTAGCTACGTGCATGTGTAATAAATAAATGTGTACATTGTAATATGTAATTTAATAAAGTAACAAAATATTTCAACCAAATTGTAGGTGTGTATTATGTACCAACTAATTAATGCTACCGTTGTTTGTGGTGGTTGTTGCATTTGCTCACAAATAATTTGAATATTTTGTTATTAATTTCTCAATGTGACTTGTCAGTGATTTTGTAGTATCGTGTCGAAGAGAATCTCTTGAAATGTGTATATGTTCATGATGATGTGATAAGCTGTAAAGGATTTGCTATTCCCTTACATTGTTGTCAGAAAGAGACTGTTTCTTTACTTGATATTTTTATGATATCAAGATTAACAAGCCAAGATTAACAAAGTGGTTGTTTATAAAGTCGGGGAGGAATAATGCATGATGTTTAATGCAGTGGTTATTTACACTTAATTAGATTTTCTTCATTTTAATGTGTGTTATATGTGGATGACTAGATAGATAGAAAGATAGACTATCTATGTGGATGACTACTGGCTGGACAAATTGTTATAAATATTATAATATTATATTGTTAGCATAGCTAATTGGCTACATTGTTCATACACTAATTACATTTTTGGGTATACAACCGTTGTGAAAAGGTGAAAGTACCTTCCTACTAACAGATACATCGAATATTGAATACTTTCTCAGCAATGACCTTTCTGTCTTTGTTTCTTGTGCAAATGAAAACTGTTTACAATAATCGAAAAAATACTACTACTGCTAATTACTACTAATATTATATTGGCGAAAAAGGCTGCATCTTTGTTGAAGTTAGCGTAAGTAGAATGAATGATGAAAGCCAGCTATGTGAACTCTGACATTGAGATATAATGTTAATGTCACTCATAAATCAGTGTAAAAATAAAAATATGGATTGTCTGTGTGCTATATTATGACTATGACATAAGTAATATTATACTCTCTGTGTACTCTGTGTACTGTTAATCTTAATCATAATCTTAAGCATGAATTATGCTGAAGATTAGGATTAATAATTAATTTGTGTATTTATAATTCTAAAATTAAGCTTAATACAACAATATCTAAATGTCTATGTGAATTATATTTCATCTGTCAATATCAATATCAAAATTACATTTAGTAGGAAATGCATGTATGTACAAAACGTAACGGGAATACTTTTATTAATGTACAAAATCAGTTCAAAGCTATTCTACTTCTGTGAAACAACGTGTTAACTGATCTGATACCTGTTATCGGAATTTGAAAGCTGATTAAAGAGCATAGGAGTATTACATGGTAAAGAAAACTTTTGTCGTAGCGAGGAGACTCTGTATGCAAGTCAAAAATGTGCTAGCTGTAACTATAACAAGTACTACATCGGAAGTGTGTATAAAAATAAGTCTCAATAATTGACATCATCCTTAAATATACGTACACATAAATTAACTCTATAAACTCAATGTACAAAATCATTGTTTTTCTCTAGGAAAACAACCTAGTTCATTTTATTTGTTGTTACCTTATAAAATACGAATTCGTAATTGCTTTTTAATTGTCTTAGGGAATGAATTGAATGTGCAAAATGAATGAAATTGTGATGCGAATTTAATTTGTAGTGCTGTTGCAACAAAGTCAAATTGTATGCTTAACATTTTAATTACTTTTTGCTTCGCTCTCCAGTAAAACTGACTATGAAAATAAAGCCGTACAATATACAATACCATTTAAACCGTTTCCATTTTTTTCCTTTTATCTGTATCTGTAGTTTACCTGTCAGCAACCATACAAACATCATCATTCACGATTCACCAAACTGAATTTACAGCTGCATAGCACAACTAAGTAATCTTTAAGCTGAATTTTTCACATAATATAAACGTTTGCAGTAATAAACTCTAGTTACATCGACAACTGCAAATAGTGTGCAAGTAAGTACTGCAAGCATGAACAATTAATTTTAAATATGTAGTAACCCTTACAAATTACGTCCTTAGATTTTTAAACAGTTTATAATTTCCTGTTATACTTAGAGTAAATGTAATAGTGGTAAATTCATATTAGGGAAAAGTTGAAAGTGGATGCAAATACAAAATGAAATTAGGGTTATAGGTTATAGCTTGAGAATGTCACATAAAAACAAATTTATTATTTTCTGAACACTTTTCAACGTACATGTATTGAAAAGTAATGTAAGTACAATGTTTAAGGCATAAGGAAAAGAACAAGCAGCGTATCTTAAAATAAAGATATGAAAATAGGTAGTTATAGTATTCATTTTGGGTACATAGATTTAAGGAAATCATATTATAATAGTTCATTAAAAATAATTATTAGAGGTAGGCGAATTTTTTGGTTGATACTCCTCACGCTCACACTGACATTGAGTCAAACGCTCACACTGACATTGAGTATACAAAACGGTGTAACAGTAATAATTTTTGTAATAATTGTAATAATAATAATATACCATGCCGATTACGGTCACGCAAACCATTTGCACTAAAATCATTACAAAATCCGGGAGAATACATATGTACATGGTATACCTAATAAGTATACAGATATCAGACGATATGAACTTCCATATTTGAACTTTTTGCTTGCATATAAATTGTAAAATATTTTAACTTGCATAATTTCAGGTAACAGTAATCAAGGTTGGTTGGTTATTTCATTTAAAACAGAATCTTTTTTAGACACGTAACATATTATATTTACATACATGCACATATACACTGGTTGATTTTGGTAAGGTGTGTGTATACAATTAAATAGGTTTTGCAGTTTGTGATAAGATAAAAAGTAATCCTATAATAGTATTACGTATACAGCTTAGCAAAAGCAACTAATGTACAGGTCTTATGCAAAAGTAAACTCACTTTTAGATAATGAATAAATAAATATGCATCAAAAATTAAAGACTGATCTCTGCTTATGCTTAATTGGTGCATTATACATGGCTCTTACAGTACATTTGTGGATAAGGTCACTTAATTAGTTGCTTTTGCTTAGATTCGTACTATACTAATTTAAGTACTCACCAAAAATACATAATATATGAAATTGAAACACGTAGCATTTCGGAGGACGACTATGTGAGACGTAATTATACTTTGTTCAGAAAAACGTGTTTTTAATAGATATTAAATATAGCAATTCCGCTGCAAACATACAGAGTACATAAAAAAGTTATTTTTTCCTACAGAAGCAGGAAAATTAATTTTAAGGCTAACTTGACACTTAAATTGCAGCTTTCTTTACATTGTAGTTTAATAAACCTAGCCCAACCATTAAAATAGTACTGATGGCAATATTAATTTGTAAAATTATGTTTTGAATTGTGAACAATGTGAAAAAAGAATTGTATTGAACATCTTAAGTAAGCTCTTGATCTCTTTAAGCGTTCCAGCAAGCAGTAAAGGAGTTACTGCATTTCTTCAATGATTGGGTGGTTTCGGTAGAAGCCAATTTGTTCCAGATAGTCTGCAAATTGTGTAGTAAGTAGCTTTAATGTCTGAAAATGATAAAGCAATCATGTTATTAGAGTTGGCTATCAAATGTAGTTGGATTGTATGCTCGAATTACAACTTTGAGAATGATTTCATTTGAAAAAAATTAAAAATTATATCTAACACTCTTAATTGAACCGGTGGTACATAATCTATGTCATCGTGAAGCAACTATTTTATTTGGGCACAGCTAAAATTGTCAACAGCTACAACTTACAAGCATCGTATTTAATTTTAAAGAATGCTCTAAGCATTGCAATTGATTAAGGATTGGCTGTCTAAATCATTTGCAATAGAGTAGGTAATGTTTGAAGTAGCACCAACACCAAGTGTCTAAAAATTACGTCATCCTTATGGAAGGTATCATATAAAGAAATATGTATTTAGTATATCTTAGGTAAAGGTATATCTTCCCTGGATTATCTGCCAATAAGTATGAAGGTTGATATACACTTAAGACACTAAGTAAAGCCCCTATACACTTTTAACAGCAATCTAAAGACTTGCATGTCTTTTGTCAATAAGAAAATCTATTACATTATTTTTTAATATAGTATTTGTATCGATTATTGAGATTCAATAAAGTTTGAACATGCAAATGTATGTTTGTACACCATTACACTTACAAACAGGCATGAATGATTAATTTTTCTTGCACCTAGCGAATTTCTTATTTCTATTCAGAAGTGAGTACACTATACATGAATATCATGCTTAAAATGAGAGTTCTGTAGTTCTATTATATCATACTCACTGTATCAGAAAATAGAATCTGTGTCTGTTGGAAATTTTACAAATTCGACTATCACGAATAGCGGAGAGGCATTTAACAAAGTTTAACCCCCTTGTTGCATGCAGGAACTATGGTTAATAGTTTTGTGTTACAAGGTTGAATTCAAGAACGATTTTATTATTGCATTGAAATTCCAGATTATATCAGAAATAACCGATAACATCGCCTGTTTGTAGTACACCATGTAAAACACCTCTTTCTCAGTAATTTCCGTCTAATGTCTACTAAAAATTACTATTTTGTTACACCACAAAGGAAAACACGCCAAAAATCAATACGATTAGACTTGGTGGGGATCCTTAATATTACCATTCATATGTATTAATGTTTTCCGTGCAAATATTCCGTGATGCAGAGCACGAATTTATTGGCACATAGCAAAAATATTTGAGAAACATTGCGAAAATCCTTATTGCAAAATACTATTTGTATACTTCATCTGTAAATTCTTTAGATAACGCTTTAAAAACTGTTTTATTTACTATCTGTATTTCTCAAATAACGTTGCTAGCATATATCGACATTTTAAATAATGCAAACTCACCAGTGAGATATGAGAATTCCTGTGCTTAAATTAGTACTTAGCAATGATGTAGCAGGCGTGAATAATTCCAGGGATAAATCCTAAACAGGTCAACCCTATGTTTATAAGAAGATCCACTCCACACCCTTTTTCAGCCAAAACTCCCAAAGGGGGCAAGAACAATGCAAGAATGAGTTTGCAGATATCGGTGCATGTTAGAGCCATGATTGAATTGTACGGGTTTAATTGAACGAATCAAAATTATCTGAGGGATTGCTTCAATTAGTAATTTTTTCTAGACCACATAAAAAGTTTCGTAAGAGAATACAACCACACAGACACCAACGCTCACGCAAACGATTCCAAAGCGACAATGAGATATAGCTAGGACAAATCGGCGGAATATAAATACAAAAATGGAGATAACGCTTACAATCCTATTATGTTTCACTTGAGTAAATAACAACGGAGACCCTGTTACGTGTAAAGGACATGCTCGGTTACGTGTACTTTAGTTAACGTAAATAGAAAAGAATGTTATGCGCAATGTATAATACAAATATTATATTTAAGGGGAAAATAATCAGCCTTCAAAGGAAATTATTATTCCTTGTGTGAGGATACAGATAACAAAACAAATAGCACTACCCTGCATTTATTTATGCGCCCCAAAATGTATACTGTACCTATATATTCTTCCATGTAGGTTGTACTACTTTGTACACTTGCACTGGAAATAATAACTAAAAATTTTATGACTCGACACGTCATTGCATACAAAGCACACTCATTTTATTTACGAGAATGTTAATTATAAGTACTATACACATTTACTAATATCGTTGTAGCATTTAGAGCTTATTAGTTAACAGTGACTCACTAAATGGTTTCCCTATATGGCTATATATTTGTGTATAATATTTCGCTATACATATAAGCTATACACTACACTATTTTCAGAAACAGTGATTTGATTATGCAATTAGTCACGTTTAACATACAGATGCACTAAAATAACAATGTCATATGTATTTACACTCTCTAATGTTTTTTTACATTGAAAAAGTTATATTTGTATTGCTTCAGAAATTATTTAAAGCAACTAGCATTTACAAATCAATCACAATCAAACCCAAATATTCAATAAAGGAATCCAAGTGTATATAAGCGGCAATAAAAGAATTGAAAGAAAATTTTTGCCTTAAAGACGATTCAAAGAACTAATGTATGCTGGTTTAGGTTACAAACCTTTAGTAGATTAAAACAATAAGTTATACTCCCTATTTAGTACAGACTCCAAAAATATACTCCAAATGAGTAAGTGATAATATAATGTATAAGTTTCACATTTCACATGACCATATAGCAGTACAAACATGTTTCATCACCCAATTCAGGGGTAATGGAAAATAAATATATAAATTCGACCATGTTGTTCTATAAAGGTACAACGGACAATACAACCTTTCATCGCCATTACAGTCTCAACTCCTTTTGCGGTGCCCTTTTTCTAAAATAGAAATAAATGATTTTTCATAGGGGATAATATTATGTTTGGCATAGGATAACATTGATACATTGTATCCATTCACCCTGAAAAGTATGTGTAATGCCATGCACGGTTAATTTTGAATTATGAATCAGTTTCTGTTCACGTCATTATGACTATAGGACATTGTAGTTGTGACTATGACTGTATCCTACTAAACTACTATCTATATGTAGTATGTATGTATACACATTCTCATTTACAATTGATTCATGTGTGTAAAAGGAAATCATGGGAAACAATATTATACATAATTAAAAAGTACATCCTTCCTGCGTCAGTAAAGTGAGAAAGAGACAATATTACCAATAAAAATATCTTATGTTTACTATTCGTTAACAATACCGCCATAAAATTAACATTAACTTCAAACATTTAACCATTAAGTTGCGTATTACACTCACAATCCATTTCTAGTAGGAATATATGTTGAGTCATTACTATTTTACTAATGACACCCTGAAACAGACTAATCATTCAAATTTTGTCTATGCTACGATTTACGTTATTGCATGTTTTATTTACCCGTGCAAGAGTAGATGCATATGCAACGCACTATAATAATAAGTGTTTTAAATGGTATCCTGTCTTCCATATTAATAAAACTTGTGTTTCTGTAATGCAATAGAATATGCCGATGAATCTTGATAATTAAGTGACAGACATATACTATTGGAAAGACATTATTGGCAGATAATTAAAGTTATAATACCTAAAGTTAAGTGCATGATGCTTGTACGATGTATTAAATCACTAAAAAGTGAAAAATTTAATACTATGCTAATTGAAAGTGACATTATCCGGTAGTTACACACTTCACCATGTAAATGCACAATTTGGGTTGACTTTACTTACAGCTAGCTCAAGTTCAATTATCAATGCTGCAATCTTAAGACGTTTGGCTTTTAAACAAGGGAAGAACAAAGCGTGAATTCCTGCAGGCAGATTAACCTACAGACATATTTCTGTATATTTTACTTAAATCATAATTGTTATTATCTTTCACCTTCAAAAGCTATCAAAAAAGTTTTAAGACAAATGTGCCTGTGCCTTACATTTTACCACAGCTTTACCTGTTGAATTAAGTAGAATACTCAGAATACTGAATACCTACTGTAATACTTAATTGTGTTTTCCATTCGATGTTATTGATATGATTGACTGACAAATAAGCAACGCAATGCATGGTGCTTGCACTAAACTTTTTACTGCCACCAGAATAATATCTACTCTTATATTCATGTTTATATTGAAGTACACCAATAAGCAATATCCTTTAAATAAGCCATATATTATAACCTGTCAGAATATACTAGATGTGAGAAATGCTCTTATTTAAATTATTTATGATAATACTTACAAAACCTACACATATTACTAGAATACGTTTGTTTGTATACACACTTACCATTGTCATGCATGCTTTGAAGAAGTTTAGTATTTGAGAATGATATACAGTGCATGAATAATTCCCGGTATGAATCCTGCAGACACAGAAACAAATACATGTAAACAAAAACAAATCTTTCTTCATAGCATATAACATAAATCCTCATGAAAATGCAAAGAATTAAATAATTAGTGTATATATACCTACACGTAATTATTTCGGTACTTTATAAATGCAAATGTATTTCATACCTAGAAGAGTCAGAGCAATGTTGATGATCAAGTCGACTCCGCAACCTTTCTCAGCCAAGACTCCGATGGGGGGCAAGATAATTGCCAAAATGATTTTCAGGATGTCTGTTGCGGTTAAGGCCATTTTTGATTGTTATGCAAAAATGCAGTAGTGTAAGTAACAATTAAAATATTTAAGGAAATTCAAAAGATATTACAAAAGCTAGTTACTAAAAAATAGAACTTCTAACTGCACGTGAAATTATTCGGGTGAATGCGCTAGACTTTAACACAGAGCGACACAAAACACGGTATTGTAATTGCAGGGAGAATAAGCGTGTAATCTAAAAGATGTTTTCTGGCAAACTGAATAAGAGCAAGAGTAAAATTTCTGTTTTGCACGAGTTGTGTCTCAATGACCTAATCAAGGTTCGTCTATTTGTGTGGATGTCCTAAGGCAAAGTAAACTTCTTTCCCTCAGATTTTCGTAGAGCACATTAAGTCTACTCGTACGTGTGTATTCCTTTATCTTTACAGCAGTTCAATTTTTTGTTCTACATAGTGAATACTCCTACATACCAGAACTTTTTGCATGTACGTGTGTGTACCCACAAAGCTTATATCCCTTCTACCAACAGCGTTGTATCATGTAGGCGAAACAGTATTCGTAATTTCATTACTACAGTCATCCACAGCCAAGCCTTTCTAAAAATCAAGTTCCGTTGCATTGAAATGCCATGATACATGTGGTCTTGAAAAATAAGGCTCTGAAAGAAATATTCCTCCTTATAAAGTACAGGCTCTCCCTCTAACACTATGCCTACTTTCAAATTAATTCTCATATGATTACCCTACTCAAGGTAATAATACATGTAGAGATAACTCAGCGTAAACCTGCTATAATATTATAGGTATAATAGTTTCCTACAAGCAAAACTACTTACATACAACATATAATCAAGTTAGTCTAATATAATTGAATAGAAAATAAATATATACGCACTCCATTGAACATAATGCGATAGCGACTTCACTGAATTGATCTTTACTGGTTTGTTATAGAAGATTTGTGTGTGTACAATGAAAACAGATGCTGCATGTAAAAGAAACGCGTATAAAATATCTTAAGCCCTACGAGTCAATTTTTTTATGTGTTAATGTTTTTTCTTAGGTTGTATATACATTTCAATTTGTCGTTGTTTGCTGTAAAGTATAAACTAACGAGCATAACACAGAAAAGTCACATGTGAATGACGATGCGACGTTAAGTATATTGGAGATTGACATCGTTACCATACAATTTGATAGATGTTATGCATATGTATGTGAAATGTATATAGAGACACATTTTATTTATTATTTCTGAAACACACTGAAAGGATTTCAATGAAATGTATCGCCCTCCTGTTGTCCTCCCTTCCCACGCATATGTGAGTTTATTTTACTGCACACAGTACATGCTACACATCTTGACTTAGGTATAAGTATTAAGTAGTAGGTACTACATAAGAGAGAATAGTACGTGACACTTTGTTTCTTTGCATTTTAATGAAGAGAATGTAAGAATTATTCTTACGTCTGTTCAATCTCTGACCATTTTACATAGAACAGAACGTATGTAACTAAAATTTATTTCTGTTTTTGTGTTTATGTTAGTCTGAACAATTATGTCATCGCTAAATCTGGCCAGGTCCATATAGCATTATTATTGCCTCCCTATAAACTTGCATACGTAGATACTATGTGCAGGAAAAGGCTGAGAAAATATATCTCTGTTCAGTATTCGTTATATACTGTAGCTTGTGACATTGTAATCTGACTAAACCATCCATAAGGATAATAAAATTAGCTAAGCACTAGTAAATGAAAAATTAAACACAACTAGCATGACGATGACACTCATTCATGAGTGAGAATGAATCTTTTGCCATCAACTCTCCTATTACTCTTTATTATTTTCATTATTGATGCCACATTATGCCTTCTATAACTTAACACTTTGAGAATATCCTTGTATTGTGGAATATGTTGGGAAGGTACGATTTTATTTGCGGTTGTGCATCATAGTTGTTGTAAACAAACCTTTGCGATTAAAATCGTCATTAAACAGGCGCCTTCCTTTTCTCATGTCAAGTAGAATCTTGCAACTAATGCACAATATTGCACACAGGAGTACTCCCTAAGTAACAAACGAGTGTAAAGATTATTTCTGTGATAATGATCTATGATATCATCACAAACTACATATTGTGGTTATACACGCAACTACTTATTTTATGCTAATGTTATAACGTACTAATGTCCTGGCAATACATACAGGAATTCCACCGTGTGCAATTTACTGGTTGTAACATTTATCTTTTAACTTGAAAAATGCCTATGACATTGTAAGTAAGTTAAATTTTGTTTTTGAGTAAATACCTAAAATGACCATAATTTGTGAGCAATAATACATTTCTTTGTCATAAGTATCTGTATAACAAGTAGAAAGATATATTTGACGAAAGGTTATTTATGTATTGTGAAATGGATGATCTTGTTTGAAGTTCTTTAGTCAACATAACAAATGGCTTTATTTGGTTAATTAGAAAGTAAATCTAATTCGCTCTCTGAGATTACATGCTTAATTGCGTACACAGTTAAATGATTGCATTTCATAACAAACTATAAGTTACCCATAGTATTAGCATTTACTTATAAGTTAATAACATTGATGATCACCGATTTGAGCCCGTTAAATAAAAACACAGAAAAGATTTGTGCAAACACTACCACATATAGTACTTGTCAACTTGTACGGTCATTATAACACTTTCCAATACGTACTCGTCGTCATTAGTGAAATGGTAGTTTTCAGAGGTTATCAGCAGTTTGTGAATAATATCCCTTTACATAGAGATTGTTGATGTTCGGACAGCAGCGGTTAGCACTGGATTTGGATCTGGTTCTTCTGTAATTATCGAGACCTTTACCCATTGATTTTCCTTGGAGGATCGTCTGATCGCTTCAATCACAGCTTGAATATAAAGACCCTCTTCGAATCCTGATCCTAATAATCCTACAGTACTTTCTTTCTTCCATTCCTTCCCATTCGCAATATTAAAAGCTTCTCTTAAAGATCCCAATAGTTTTAACAAACCTATACACACATAAAAATTTCTGGTTAATTAAAGGATTCATGTATCAGTAATTTGTTTGAATTGTTGAATTTTAATAGTCGTGAGGAATTAATGAAGCGTTATACGGTTACAAGAAATCGTTTACTAACCAGTCATATAAATAGGCGGTAACAACGGGGACGAATTTCCACTATTTTCTTCATTTTTTGCATTGCGGTCAACCAAAAGGAAATCCGCGTCTTGAGAATCTTCATATAAAATTACTTCTTTATCAGAGACAGGTTCCTTATTATTATTGTTATACATCAGTCCTTTTATTATGGCCCCTTCTGCTTTCAAATAACCTTTAGAACCAATAAGAAGGACTTCTTGACAGAAAAATCCTCTTTGCATGTGATTCGTCAGAGTCATAGACACAAGCATACCTGAAATTAAAAAGTTAAGATTTGGTTACATTTCAACTCTTTTATGTTCTCCCAAAGTCGTGTTATATTATTGCTAACTACAACTAGTTTAATGAATTTGTTCAAATTGAATTTTCTGTTACCATCATCCATTTCCATCTGTATGACAGCAAAATCCGGACTAGTTATCCGTCTAGTACCATTTATAGTAAGAGTGCTTTGTGTTAATGTTTTTGTGATTCCGTGTACTCGGTTTGCCTTTTGTCCAGTCAGGTAGGTTATCAAGTCAATTAAATGCGAACCGAATAAGGTAACATTGCCTCCTCCTGGAGAAAAACAAACATTTTAGTAGGACATCTTGTATAAAGATGAAAATAAAAATGTAATTAAGTATGTAGCATTATAGGAGGTATAAAAGTTGACTACTTACCCATTACATCATCACACATCCAATTAAAGCTCGGACCCAATATCGGACCCATTTCTATTCGACATTGACACAACTTTGGCTGCCCTACGTATTTCTCCACATTCTTTTTCATTTGAATAAACCTACGAGATATTTAGACATAAATTATTACATTGCATATTACACTCATACTAGTATTATAATTATCAGAAATTTTTATTGGAGAAAATTCATTTAGTGTGAAAAACGAAAAATTACTTACGCTGGGTGAAACCGAAGGCTATGACTCAAAACGCAAATTAAAGAGGGGTAGTATTGAGCTGCCAAAACCATTTTCAAAGCTTCACATTGACTGAGTCCTGCAGGTCGTTCACATAAAACATGTTTTCCAATTCCTAATGCTTTTACAGCAATTTGCGAATGCAGGTTTGGAGGACATAGCACGAGCACCAATTCCACATCTTTTCTTAGTAAAACATCATCAACCTTATTCGTCCAAAAGGGGATGGTTAATTCCTTAGCTGTCACTTGAGCATCTGTAAATCATATTTATACAAATACATGTGTTACATATCAATTCTTGTATTCCAATTGAATAAACGAGTTCTTTAATCAAAGTCAATGCATACCTTGCAGTGTTAAACCCCAAAGAGCTTCAACTCTAAATCCTTTAGCTTGTAAGTAAGGGACAAGTATTTTAACAACTGGATCAGTTCCAAAAACACCTATACCGGGTAACATTTTCATCGGTAACCGTAACAGTTAATGGCAATCACACAGCCTTCTCTAATGGATATGTTTAGTATTTACTACGCTAAAAATTGGTTTGGCAGATTTTATTCGATAGTTTCTTTGGTTTGATTTAATTTTAATAATCCTATCATATAAAAGCTTCGCTTGGTTTCTATTCTTTCTACGTGCTTAACGTTGAACGTGTTTAATTGACAACTTCTTTTTGCCTCCAAGGAATACGAACATTAATATTATCCATACATCACAAATCAGAGCAATTCTTTGCATGCATGTACCTTTGTCACACACACATACCAATTTGCACTTTTGACACTAATACTAACAATAGTGCTGCTCAAATATTTCTGAAGTATAGATTTGTAGACAAAAACTTCAGCTATGCGAGAGCTAACACAAAATATATTTTAAACTAACACTTGAGTAAATATCTGTAAAATTTATTAGTTCAGTTTAACAACAACATATGAAATGAATTGCAATTTTAGTCAATACACATTTAAAAGGGAACTTGTTTAAACGAAGTAGTCAATTTAGTCTTAATAAACATCTAGAATGAAGAACATAGTTTCTATACGAGTGCACTGACTGCTAACTAGATCTTATTGTTAGTATGACTAATAATAAATACACAACCGCAATAGTATGCAATGTACCTAAACTACTTACAAACAAACACAGGTACACAGCAGGTACGTATTTGTATACTCTCCCACATGTACTGTGTGCATAAAATGACTCGGTGATTTGACGGAAAAGATTATACGTCAAAAATATCGTTTCGTTTCCATTTCACCCTGTATAAACTATTCTGTAGTGAATATTCAGTTCACAGGACGGTCCGCTTATATGTACGTAGTTTACGTGAGATAGTTGGCTGGCATGTTCATTTCCAACGGCACCGGACCGTACTCTGAGGTCTGAGAGACAGTTTACAGTATGGGTTGTGTTTATAATGAAACAAAAAGGAAGCTGTAGTTTAAATACACCCAGAACATAACCCTAAACTATGCATAGTAATATAGTACGTTACAAATATTAAACAACAGTTTTCTTATCTAAATCTAATTCTCATTGTTTTTGTATCATTTTCTTAATCCAATTTTCGCGAGTGCATGTATAAGCTTTATCTGCTAGAAAGAACGGTTTGGAATAGGGTATTAACGAGATAATTCATAAAAATGTCATTAAGATAAATACTTAAATTAAGTCACATTTATGGTCATTATACATTATTAACATTATACAAAAATATAAGATTCCTTCATGTTTTCGTAAACAATTTAAAAAGCAATTTATGTAAAATGTTTACCATAATAACAAAACAGGTAATCACTAAAAATGCGACCAATTGATGTGATTAAGTTACGATTGCATTAGTACATTCGATGGTAGGACATGTACTTGTATCATCGATTAGCGAATAAGTTCTGTCACATCAAAATACTATGCACAGAATGTACAAATGTTTACAACAAACCTTCAAATTTTGAAACTTAATTTGTAAATAAAACTCATCCTAAATGTTATCTTGTGTTCTGCTTTTAAAAATGCTATTACAATAAAAGTTAGCTATGCATGATACTTGTAGAAGTACTAAAATCATACAATATACTTTACATTACATAGCGTAATAAATAACTTATCTGTACTGTACTGTCAATTTGTCTCATCTTGCCTTGCTAAAAAGTATATTGACAAATAATTTAAAACTCTGTATCTGTATCGATGAATATAATTCTTTAGATTGTAAATAGGTCAATCTTTTTTGTAAGGTGATGGAGCGACATTGGTTAGCTTCTGAATGCTCATGGTGAAATTATCTAATGAACAAATACACAAACAAATGATTCTGTACCAATAAATAATTCATTTTGAAGTATTTAGTGAAATAATATGGTATAGATTCTGTAAATTCACTTACCCATATACGGTAATCGCCATTTTAAGTACACAAATGGCGTATAAAGGATCAATCCGATAAGTGCAAAACCTAACACGTAAAAATATTCGGTTTGCGGTTGTATGATTAACGGAGCGAGGACTAAGAATATGGATATTACCACCGCAACGATTGGAATAAATATTGGAACCTGAAAGAAAAGTAATTTTTTAAATTACAAGTGAAAGCATTTGTAGTGTAGCCTAATTATTTTAGGTGACATGAATACAAAATTGAATCTTACCCTAAAAGGTCTGGGAACATCGGGCTGAGTAAATCTGAGAATAACAACACAGGCCAAAGCTATACCGTAAAAGATCCAGTTTGCAAAACTGAAGAAATCTATCAATCTATTGATGTCACTTATGAATATCATGGGGATTGCCAGTACCGTCTGTAGAAATAGAAAAAATTGGTTTCAAATACAAATTCATACAAACGAATCATATTTATTTAATAGCACAATTTAAAATTCCTAAACCATCTCACGTACGTTTAGGACAATTGCGATTGTTGGAGTCAGTCTTGTGGCATGAACGTATGATAAAATATCAACCATATGACCATCACGACCAGCTACATAAGAAATCCTACAATTGAAAACTCAATTATTACATTCTTAACCAGTTTGTGTATACATAAGCAGAAATTCGGGATTGTACGCATTTACATACTCGTAGTTTCATTGTCAGTCATTCTCGCATTCTCACCTTCCAGCGGCGTACATGGAACCGTTCGCTGATCCAATTGCAGACAAAGCTTGTAATATTTGGCTTGTTTCTGATTGCGTGTCAAACAATGAACTGTGTTGTGTTGCTTGGCTAGCCTCTATTGAAACTGATGACACTGACGTGGATGTTTCACTTT